>ML104202.1:0-68208 GCA_003697995.1 Taxidea taxus jeffersonii
ATGAGTCTGTTAAGGTTTTATATTTCTTCCTGGTTCAGTTTTGGTGGTTTATATGTCTCTAGGAATGCCTCCATTTCTTCCAGATTTTCAAATTTGCTGGTGAATAGTTGCTCATAATATGTTCTTCTAATTGTTCGTATTTCTTTGATGTTGTTGGTGATCTCTTTCATTCATGATTTTATTAATTTGGGTCCTTTCTCTTCTCTTTTTGATAAGTCTGGCCAGGGGTTTATCAATCTTACTAATTCTTTCAAAAAACCAGCTCCTAGTTTCATTGATCTGTTCTGCTGATCTTTTGGTTTCTATATCATTGGTTTTTGCTATGATCTTTATTATTTCTCTTCTTCTGCTGGGTTTAAGCTTTTTTTTTTTTTTTTGCTGTTCTTTCTTCAGCTCTTTTAGGTGTAGGGTTAGGTTGTATACTTGAGACCTTTCTTGTTTCTTGAGAAAGGCTTGTATGCTATATACTTTCCTCTCAGGACCACTTTTGCTGTGTCCCAAAGATTTTGAATCTGTGTTTTCATTTTCATTTGTTTCCATGATTTTTTAAATTCTTCTTTAATTTGCTGGTTGACCCATTCATTCTTTAGTAGGATGTTCTTTAGCCTCCGTGTATTTGAGTTCTTTCCAACTTTCTTCTTGTAGTTGAATTCTAGTTTCAAAGTACTCTACTCTAAAAATACGCAAGAAATGATCCCAATCTTTTGGTACCATTTGAGACCTGATTTGTGACCCAGGAGGTGATCTGTTCTAGAGAATGTTCTATGTGCACTAGAGAAGAATGTGTATTCTGTTGCTTTGAGATGAAATATTCTGAATATATCTGTGATATCCATCTGGTCCAGTGTGTCAATTAAAGCCTTTATTTCCTTGTTGATCTGCTTAGATGATCTGTTCATTTCAGTGAGGGTGGTGTTAAAGTCCCCTACTATTATTGTATTATTGTCGATGTGTTTCTTTGATTTTGTTATTAATTGGTTTATATAATTGGCTGCTCCCATGTTAGGGGCATAGATATTTAAAATTGTTAGATCTTCTTGTTGTGCAGACCTTTTAAGTATGATATAGTGTCCTTTATCATCTCTTATTATAGTCTTTGGCTTAAAATCTAATTTATCTGATATAAGGATTGACACCCCAACTTTCTTTTGATGTCCATTAGCATGGTAAATTGTTTTCCACCCTCTTACTTTAAATCTGGAGGTGTAAAATGAATTTCTTGCAGACAGCATATCAATGGGTCTTGTTTTTTTTTTTATCCATTCTGATCCCCTGTGTCTTTTGACTGGGACATTGAGCTCATTTACATTCAGGGTAACTATTAAAAGATATGAATTTAGTGCCATTGTATTGTCTGTAAGGTGACTGTTACTGTATATTGTCACTGTTCCTTTCTGGTCTGTTACATTTAGGCTCTCTCTTTGCTTAGAGGACCCCTTTCAATATTTCCTGTAGGGCTGGTTTGGTGTTTGCAAATTCTTTTCTTGTTTGTTTGTCCTGGAAGCTTTTTATCTCTCCTTCTATTTTCTTTCTTTCTTTCTTTTTAAGATTTCATTTATTTATTTGACAGAGATCACAAGTAGGCAGAGAGACAGGCAGAGAGAGATGAGGAAGCAGGCTCCCTGCTGAGCAGAGAGCCTGATTTGGGGCTCGATCCCAGGAACCTGGGATCATGACCTGAGCCGAAAGCGGAGGCTTTAACCCACTGAGCCACCCAGGTGCCCCTCGCCTTCTATTTTCAATGAAAGATTAGTTGGATATATTCTTGGAATATATATATTCTCAAGAATATATATATTCTTGGCTGCATATTTTTCTCTTTTAGTGCTCTGAATATATCATGCCAGTTCTTTCTGGCCTGCCAGGTCTCTGGGGATTGGTCTGCTGCCATTCTAAAATTTCTACTGTTGTAGGCTATAGACCTCTTGTCCTGAGCTGCTTTCAGGATTTTCCTTTTTGTCAATGAGAATTATAAGTTTTACTATTAGATGACAGGGTGTTGATCTATTTTTATGTATTTTTAGGGGGCTTCTCTATGCCTCTGGGATTTTGATTCTTGTTCCCTTTGCCAAATTAGGGAAATTCTCTGCTGTAATTTGCTGCAATATACCTTTTGCCCCCTCTCTCTTTCTTCTTCTTCTGGGATCCCAATTATTCTAATATTGTTTCATCTTATGTCATCACTTATCTCTCGAATTCTCCCCTCATGGTCCAGTAGTTGTTTATCTCTCTTTTTCTCAGCTTCTTTATTCTCCATCATTTGGTCTTCAATATCACTAATTCTCCTCTGCCTCATTTATCCTAGCAGTAAGAGCTTCCATTTTTTAAATTGCAGCTCATAATAGCTTTTTTTAATTTCAATTTGGTTAGATTTTAGTTCTTTTATATCTCCATAAAGGGATGTTATTTCTCCAGAAAGGGATGTTATTTATCCACAAAGGGATTCTCTAGTATCATCCAGGCTTTTTTCGAGTCCAGCTAGTACCTTGATAATCGTGATTCTGAACTCTATTTTTGACATCTTATTAATGTCCACATTGATTAGGTCCCTAGCTGTTGGTACTGCCTCTTGTCTTTTTTTTGGGGGGGGGTGAGTTTTTCTGTCATTTTATCCAGATAAGAATAGATGAATGAGAGAACAAAATACTAAAAGGGTACCAATGACCCCAGAGAAGTATACATAACCAATTCAGAAGAGAACCAAAACCAGGGAGAGAAGAAAGGAGGAAAAAAAAAAGAAAATAATATATATGACTGGTGAATAGAACAGAGCCACATACTTGATTTTGGGTTTATTTTGGTCTGTTAGAAGAAACTTCCCCCCGGGGCGCCTGGGTGGCTCAGTGGGTTAAAGCCTCTGCCTTCGGCTCGGGTCATGATCTCGGGGTCCTGGGATCGAGCCCCACGTCGGGCTTTCTCTCGGCGGGGGGCCTGCTTCCTCCTCTCTCTCTCTCTCTCTGCCTGCCTTTCTGCCTTCTTGTGATTTCTCTGTCAAATAAATTAAAAAATAATATTAAAAAAAAAAGAAGAAACTGCCCCTCAAAATTTTAAAGAAAGAAAAAACTTATATATATACAAAAATTAGGGTAAACATGATGAAGGGATGGAATATGACTGGAAAGATGAAAATTTAAAAGGATTCTAAAAAAGGAAATGATAAGAAGTTGGTCGAAAAAAGAATACAGAAAAAAAAAAAAGAAGAAAGAATGTGATCAGGCTGGAGGCTAGAACAACACCATATGCTAGATTTAGGATATATTTTGATCTGTAGAAGAAACTCTATCCCAAAATTTTAAGGAACGAAAAACCTGTATGTATACAAAAAATAAAGTTAAGTACAATGAATGAATAGCATAGGACTCTAGCAATGAAAATTTAAAAAGATTTTTTAAAAGGTATTGATAAGATAAAATAGTTATAAAACACTAAAACAGGAAAGAGAAACATTTTTAAAAATAGAATGAGAAAAAAATAAAATTAAAAAACTTAACTTTGAAAGCCTGAAGAATCATGAGAAAACAGCCATGAATTCTCTGTGTTATATTCCTGTAGCTCTGAAGTTTTCTCGTTCTCATTAATCAGTAAACTTGGTCTTGGCTGGATGTTCTTACTGATCTTCTGCAGGAGGGGCCTATTGCCCTGAGTCTCAAACGTCTTTGCCCGGAGGCGGAATTGCACCGCCCTCGCCAGGGGCCGGGCTAAGCAATCGGCTCGGGTTCAGGTTCGCGCTCGGACATTTTGTTCCCTGAGCGCCTTCCGTACCGCTTTGGAGGATGGGAATGAAGATGGCGGCCGCCCACTCTCTGGTGGGAGGAGCCGAGAGCTTGGGGTCCCACTCTTCAGTGCACCTCAGAGAAAAGCTATCAGTCCCTCCCATCTCCCTGGTCTCCAGCCGCGCTCCGAGAGCTCACCTGGTCTTGACCGAGCGTGTCTGTCTCTGTCGCGGGGCCCCGTGTGGGGGCTGCAAACCCAACAGATGCTTGCCACGGGCTCCTGCGCCGCTCCTCCCAGAGAAGGAAGGTGAGTCTCCCCGAATTTGAGGCTATTTAGGTCTCCTACGCCTCTGCCATCTTGTACCTCCCCCCTTATTGCCTTTTTAAGTGCTAGTGTGAAAGGCTGGGTCATAAACAAGAACTTAGTGCCGTGAATTTTGGAAGAGACCTTTGACCTATTCTCCTAAAAGACCAAAATAACCCTGTTGGCAGGCCCAGAGTGATGACCCCAATTTCTGCGAGGATGCTTGGGAGGGAGGAATCTGTGATCTGGGGGTGGGGAAACCAAGGAAGGACGGTTGCTGTTTTTCCTGTTCTTTGGAGTAATTAAATTAGTTGTCTTGGACTTGGAGAAAGACAGACCAGGGTCTTGAAATACATCTTGTATCTCTGGTTTTTGTAGGGAGGAGGGCAGAGGAGAAAGAGAATGCCAGAAAGTGAGGCGAGGACAGAGAAAGGGAGGGAAGAGAGCTGCATTTCTGGGTTCCCCATGGGACCGGGAGAGAACTTCTGCTGCGGGCAGATGGAGGTCGGTGTTAGGAGTTGTGTGGTCCCGGCCCTGCGTCCCCAGATGGACATCTCCAGCAGACGTTATGGGGTATGGCAGTCCCTGCCGTACTCACTGGGGGTCTTGGAGCACATCCCCCACGGAGAAGGGAGGAACGACTATACTGGGGAGAGCAGCTGATCAGCACACCCTTTGCAGGCTTTTCCCGTCGTTCAGCCGGTGCCAAGCAGTCTTTCTCCCTTTCACTGGCTGAGCTGGACATTGCTTGAGATTCCGATTCCTGAGACAGCAGAAGACGCTAAGAAAGGAGCTTTGTCAAAGCCTTATGTTTTAAGCATTAACGCATCACTGAAGTTTCGTTTGAATGAATTTCCAGTCATTTCCTTTGGTCCCACTGGGCCGCAGGGAGGGCTGCGCAGGGACTGCAAGATCAGCAGGAGGGTGGAAGTTGATCTGCACTTCCCGATTTGGTTCTGTGCCTGGGGGCTGCTCACCCCGGGTGTTTGAAGAAGAGGAGGCAGATGCTATGGGGGCATTGGCCAGGCTGGTTGTTGTGGGTTGTGCCCACAGAGGACTGTCCTCCCAGACTGTGTTAATATCCACCCACGGTTTCAACCAGAAGCATCCATTTGCTGTTTATTCCCAGTGTCCACTCACTTGGAAAGGAGAGAGCAGGAAATATGAAGCAAATTACATTTCCTTCATAGCCGAGTAGGTTGGACTCATTTTCAGTTCCCTCTGCATGTTGCAAGAGAAACAGACGCCAAAGGTTTTCAGAGACTATCTCCTTTCTCTTAGCTTTCCTCTGGTCTTCAGTCTTCCTTTGTTTTGCAATTGATTTTTTAGTTTCTCTCCACTGGCTCCTTCCCTAGACCAGCAGCAGTTAGAAGCAGCAAGTGTAATCCTCTAGGCCACTGATAGGATCCAACATGGGTTCTGGGTGTTGGGTTCCTGAGACTGAATCTCACGTTACCACGAACTAGTGGTATACTAACTAGAAGGATACTTTTGGCAAGTCATCTATCTCTTCCAGCCTTAGTGTGTTGTCATCTATGAAATGGGGGAAATGGCCATCATGTCACACACCACAGGGTTATGCTCAAGTGAAAAGAGAGAAGACAGACTTGGTGCGGAAACCGGCGCCAAACGAAGTGTTGGTGGCAGACGTAAATTTGTGGATGAGTCAGCCTTGAGCTTGGCTTAAGGACAGAATTGATATAAGTCATTGTGAATTTTTTTCTGATTGCTGGATTCTTTCTTTACACACTTGAATTTTGGCTGTTAAGATACCAGTCATCTGAGTTCTTAATTAAAATGCTCACTTTTCTGGATCTCTAAGAAATTTCGACCCAAATAGTGGGTGAATATATGGTGTGTGTGTGTGTTTCCCATATCTTATGGTGGAGATGGTGTTTTGGTGTTTTCCACACAGTTTCTGTGTGGCGAGCCAAACACACGAACCTTCCTGATAAAGACATATTTTTTCAAGCAATGCAAATGGAAACTACGTTCCACGGTTATGTTTTTCTAGAACAATACTTTTTACTATAAAAAGTGTCATCCAATTGTTGGGTCCGTAATCAAAGGAGCGAGATTGATACAAAGGGAAGGTCAAGCAAATCTTTATTTCGCACCAAGCATCGAGAATCAAACTGACCGGCCAGGGCCGTCTCTTACAGGAGACGACCCCTCTCTGCCTTATGGACGGGCCTTTAAGGGCAAAGGCCATGTGGTTGGGCCTGGCCACGCACAGGTGGCCAATGACACAGAGAAAACCGCACAGTCAGGCCAGGTCACACATAAGTGACCAATTGAATTACAATTTACCCTATAGTAGACATTTGAGCTAGCCTATCACCTTGGTCAGAATTGGCGCCCAAAGGGCGGGGTCCACACATCTTGGTAGCTAGGGAGACAGTATGCGCCCCCACTGATTGGATACCTCCATCAGCCCTGACCCACCCTTGTATTTGGGCTTTGTTCTGGGACTGGTTTTAGGGACTTGTTTCAAGTAAGTCCCCTGGGGGGAGGGGGAGCAGGGACAGTTTAAGTTCTTACTGTATAAACAACAAAGTCATTGTTTAACGGGATGGAGTTGCTCTGGCTAAATGGGCCCTTACACAATGTGGTGTTTCAGAGGGTTTACAGAGACTGGAAATGGGTGGTTTAATCCTTAGATGCATGAAAAGCTTTGTACTTTTCAAAGTCCTCTCACAGCATCTCATTTGGTTCTAACAATACCTCTTGCAGAGATGTTAAGTTTATTGTCATATCTCCGTTTTATAGATTGTAAAACATAACCTAGCAGTCTTGGGCAAGTTCTGTAGAAGAGACGGGATTAAAATTCTCATACTCTGACTGGAGTATTCTTTTGCAATAGCTGGTCTCCCAGTTTCCCTTTTTGTCCTACAGCCTACTCTCCTCTGCACAGCAGTAAGAATGACCTTAGAAAGTGTGAGTCAGATCATGCCACTCTTTTTGCTGAAAACTCTCCGGGGGCTCCCCATTGCAACCCTTCAATCTAAAGGCCTTGCAAAGATTTATAGGCTCCTGGGTGAGCTGGCCCCTGGCTACTTCTCCCCTCTTCACCTTTCATTCTTTCTCTGGCTTATCATCCCCCAGCTCAGGTAGTCTTTGTTTCCCAAACTTGCCAATGGCTTTTCTGCCTCAGGGCTTTGGAATGGGCTATTTCCTTTACCTGGGATGTTCTTTTCCTATGATGGTATCTGGTTTTATGCATATCATTACATAACCACATTTGAGAATCAAAGCTGGAGTCACCCTGTATTATTGTTTTCAAAAACTTATGACTATCTGAAATTAACAACTTCATTTACTTGTTTATTTTACCTCTCCTCACTAGAATGTAACAGATTCAGTCTGTTTTGTTCATCCTGTGTGTGCTACAATGTTTAAAATAGCACCTGCCACATAGTAAGTGCTCAGTACTTACTGGTTGGAGGAATGGGCCCTCTTTACAATTTAGAAAGCAATGCAGGAATAGGAAACTGGGTTAAGATTTGGGGTGAAGTAATCCAACAGCTGTTGGCACGGTATCTGAAACCTGAATTATTTTAAGGATTTAAGCTGCTACTATGAGCCCAGAAACAGAGTAAATGCAGTTATGTAACATTATTCCCCCAAAGAACAAATTCATAGCAAAATTAGCAGTTTGAATATTTGCTCAGTACGAGGCTGTGGAGGTTTCTGCCAAAGCCAGTATTTGTAAATTTATAATATTTATTTAATATTTAATACTGAAGCCGAAGTACAGAAATTTACTGAGATAATAACTTTCATTCTTTGGGGAATATGATAAAATCAAGCTATAAAAACAAGCTGCTCTTTTTATTGGGAGTTTCTTGCTTCCAATAAATTTCAGCTCTAAGTCAGTAACTAGGTGAATGAAGGTCAAACCTGGTCATGTGAACAAGCAAAATTATGGCTGTAATTCTGGTAGCTAACGACAGATTTTCTCTTCTCCAAGAGAAATCACAGGGGGCCAGGGGGAGTTACCATTCCATGCAAAAGGTAAATCTGTGCTAGTCATAACAAAATAGAGTTTCGTGGATGAATTTTACCTTCAGTCTCCTGTAAGAGTTTTGTCATCACAGTGTTTACAAAAAGGTTTACCTGGGGGTTTGGTTTTCTTCCCCTACCTACAAAACTGCGGCACCTTACCCACCCCTTCCTTAACTCATGTAACACACACTTGGACAGACAGCAGGACTCTTTTTCAATGTAAGGAACAAAGGCAGTCTCTATTGCCAAATTAGCTTCAAGTATTCTGACAATGGTTTCTGCTGCACGAGTTCAGAAGGAGTCATTATCCGGGGAACCTGGGTGACACCAGTCCTGGGGAACGTGTTGGGCAGGTGTCTCATCTGTCTGTGCTCCATCTGAAGCTGTGCAAAGCGGGGGGGTGGGGGTGGAGGGTGCATTCTACTCTATCCCCGTTCTTTCATTTTTCAGTATTGATTTCTTGGAAATAGGTTTTAGTCAGTCCTCTAGGGACTTTACCAGTTGAGAAGGACATTAGCAAAGAACAGTCTTAAGCTGTGTCTACATGAGGTCTCTCTGATTGGTTTCAAAGTGAAACATTCGGTCCATCAGCCTTTATCTTTAGACAAAGAAACCAAACGACCCACTGTACTGACTGCTCCACTGAAGAAGGTAAAATTTTGCCTGCATCGACTCATCCATTTAAGCCAGAGCAGCTTTACCTTGTGACAGGTCAAGCAGGGGGAAAAGCAGTCCAGCAATGAGATCGTGGGGCAGCAGGCTTACCTGGAGCTCTGTTTTAATTGAAAGGAAAACCCCTTTTTCAGACTCTGACTCTGCTTCGGGCTTGTCTGGGGGAAGGTGGGGTTTGCTGTTTTCTTTGTGACCCACGGCAAGGTCACTTGGACCTCCTCCTTAGCCAGGCAGTTCCCTTACTGTCCTGCTGACGGGCTGCCCTCGTCTCTGCTGCTGAGCCTTTGCCTGCTCTGAGCCTCCTCCTGCTGTTCCGGGGTTCGGGATCCCATTTTCAACAAATATCCCAGAGGGGTCTTAAGGTAGGCAAGTCTGTCCAGCCAAGCTGTGGTGAGAGGGGGATGGTGGGGACGGGAGCCCAAGGTATTAGGAGGTGCTTCCATGTCTGGTAAAGCTGCTCAGGGTTATTTCCGGAGAGCGGTTGCCTCAAATCCTCTGCGCTGGGCCTTCTAAACCAGTGTTCAGGGCTGGGGTTAGTCCTAAGGCTGGAAGCACAAAGTCTTTGTATTGATAGGACTTGGGGCCCATACTCTGCCCTCAGTTTATGGAGAAGGAATCCCAAGCTTCTGTGGGAACTTGCCTCGCCCACATGAAGCTTCAGACGGAGAGCCCAGATTGCCTGCTCAGGGCCGGTTTCATGGGCTTGTGCCCCACCAGGCACCCCTGGGCTCTAAAGGGCTCTACAGGTGGGCCTTTGTGCTCTGCTGCCCTCATTTTGAAATTCATGGTAATTTTATCCATGAGCATGTGTTTTGTGAGTGAAGACTGATGGGGTCATGGAGCATGCCCACAGGTGGCCCCACTGTTGTGTGCCCCACGCTCCCTGCCACGTCCTGATCTGCAGAACCGAGGGGTCCCGTGTTGCACATGCACGGGAGTTGGTGAGATCCCAGGTGTGTGCACGGCAAGTGTGAGAGGCCCAAGGCTGAATGAACAGGGGCACTGAGAACCCCAAAGGCCATGCTTCCCACTCAAACCACCATTTGTTAACGACACATAAAAGAAATGTCATTTAAGAAACCCTGGGTGCTGAGGGAACCCTACCATTTCCTTTCTTCCTGGTGTTCCTTATGCTTGCATTGCAAAGGGGCTTTCTAAAAATGGACAGCATAAAGGTGAGCAGTAAAATTAACCCAGTTACTGTAAAATTTTAATTTTGCTTTACTTGGAGCAACATTCACTTGCAAAGTGAGAGCGACCATGAAAGGAAGGATAGAGCTTTCTAGGTGGAGTTTCCCCGCAGTCCACCTTAGGGTAGGGGGGGAGGGGGAGGGGCAGGAAGGGCAGTACACTGAGGAGGAGGGATGGAGGCCACAGTGTCTCCTCAGGCATGATGATGTCACTCTGCCTTTCACAAGGAAAATCTGTGCCACAGCTTTACCTCGATCTCCATGGAAACCGGGAAAGCATTAACAATGAAAAGTTAAAAGACTTTCCGCTGGCTCTCCCTCAAGGTAGGAATCTTCCATAACTGAATTCTGTTAACCACTGCCCAAGGCTGCTGACTCCTGCCATCCTAAAGGGACAGGGCTCTGTCGTTTCCAGCACAGGCTCACATGAAGCAATCACCTGTCCTTCCAGTCTTCTGGGCCAGCCAACAAGAGATCACCAGACCAGTCCATTGTGTCCACAATGAGCATAAGCTTTGGCTTCTCTGAAGTCCCAGAATTGAGCTGTGTGGCTCCCAGCTTTCTGTGAGTTATAGTTGGATTTTCTTAGAGCTGACAGCACACATCTTTCGGAAGGTTTGTTTATACTTGGGTTTGAGGCAAGCTTGGAAGACAGAACTTGCTCCCAGCATTGAGGTTACCCTGGGGCGAAGGTGGGTGAGTGTTCACATTCCCAACTGAGCTTGCTCTCCCAGAAAGGCCGCCCAGAGTGCTAGCTGGGTGCTCACCCTGGGAGCCCTTAGTTCCCTCCCTGGCTGTGACTTGGACACTTCACAAGTAGTCCTCCCGAAAGCACACGGAGTTGTGACCCTGCCCACTCCAAGGAAATGCTCCACGAGCTTCTCTTCGTGAATTTGGGGGGGCTTGGCTTCTAATCTTCAAGAATGAAAATTACTCTATGGCAGGGATGGAGTGCTTTCAAAATCATTCATAGTGAATTTTCTAACTCCAGACCCCTGCCCCTGTGATTCAGACAGGCCCCTCATTCTTCTCCTGCCCAGTGCAAAGATGTCCACGAAGAACAGGAGCAGGTGGGGCTTCCCATAGACTCTGCTCTATGCCCACAGTATGAGCAGTGCCTCACAAAGAAGCAGAGCAAACCAAAGCAAAACGCCCCGTCCCAGGCCCCCAGACCCCTGTGCGCGCGCGCACGCGTGCGCGCACACACACACACACACACACACACACACACACACACACACGGCTGCTTTGCCATGCACCTGTGGGGCCATGACCCACTCACCTGTGTTGCTTCCTTGAGCCCTAATGGTGCATTTCCGTGAAGAGGAGATAAGTGTCCTAATTAGGAAGGCGTCCAAAATGAGTGATTGAGGCATTATTGGATCTGATTTGCACATCACTGCAGTGTGAACCCCTCACACATTCAGCAGCTATGAATTAGAGTAACGGACAGGCCAGGCAGAGAGAAAGAAATGTAAAAGGTCTATTGGGGAAGAAAATCCTTAATACGTTTTCTTTTGAAATAACGATGAATGCCTTGTTGGAAATAGGTCAAGGGAAAATATATATTTATATAATCACTCTTCCTCTATGCTTTGTGTCCAACTTGCTGTCCAGAAAGCTTTAACTCTGTGGTCTATTACCATTAGAGCGTTAACATGACAGAATCGTCTGGTAGGGTGCTGGGAACCAGGTTGATTTTCTTGTGGGGATCCTTATATTGCCCTTCAAATCCTTGCTGAGAAAATGACTCCTCTGTGAAGACTGTTGGCTCTCCTGCTTCTCCCTCTGTGTGCTCTCCTACTTCCCATTGTGTAACAGGTTTCAAAAACCTTCTAAAAGGATTGTATAGAGTCATATTTTGTCCTTGCTTCTGTTACCGCAGTGGAGTAATGCGGTAGGAAAGACATGGGGACATAGCATCAGGCAGACCTGTATACGAAGTCTAGCATTCTCCAGTATGTGCCATGCATTTTTGGACAGGACCTAGCTCTTGATTTCTTCAGCTGTAAAGCAGGGACGATGATAACATCTACTTGAACTATTGTTATAAGATCTCAGTGGAAGAGTATATGTGAAATGCAGAATATGCATCGTTTAAGAATAAATGTCCAAGATTAATCATCAGTATTAGTTACTTGGACTATTGCAATAGCTTGCAATCTCGGAACCGTGTGAATACGTTACGCTGTGTGACAAAAGGGATCTTGTGGATGTGATTAAGTTGAGGACCTTGAGATGAGACGATCCTCCTGGACTTTTCGGGTGGGTCCTTAGAATGGAAGAGGGAGGCGGCGGCTGGGTGGCTCTTGATTTTGCTCTGGTGTCTCACCCTTTTCTTTTTTTTTAAGATTTTATGTATTTGTTAGAGAGAGAGAGAGAGCCAGCACAGGCAGACAGAGAGGCAGAGGGAGAAGCAGGCTCCCCGCCGAGCAAGGAGCCCCATGTGGGACTCGATCCCAGGACGCTGGGATCATGACCTGAGCCGAAGGCAGCCGCTCAACCCACTGAGCCACCCAGGCGTCCCTGGTGTCTCACTCTTGATTTGGGCTCAGGTCATGATCTCAGGGTTGTGAGATCGAGCCACTTGAGATTCTCTCCCTCCCTCTGCCCCTCCCCACTGCTCACACACGTACGCGCACTCTCTCTCTAAAAAAGACAAGAAAAAAGTGGAAGAGGGAGGCGGAAGTATGGGAATGATGAGATGTGGGGACTGCACGCACTCTTGCTGTTTCTGAAGATGCAAGAAGGGCACCAGGAGCTCAGAAATTTGGGAGGCATCTAGAAGGCAGGAGAGGCAAGAAAATTGATTGCCCCCTAGAGCTTTCCATAAAGGAATGCAGCACGGCCCACACTCTGACTTTAGCTTAGCGAGACCAGTGTCAAACTTTTAACCTACAGAACTGTAAGATAACAAATCTGTGTTGTCTTAAGCCACTAAATTTTTGGTACTTTGTGATAGCAGCAACGGGAAACTAACACACTCCCCTTAAGGATTACTCTCCACCCAACAACCAGAAGGAAATTTGAGAACCTTGGACAGATCACCTTTCTTTCTGCTGAGGACCTCCAACAGTGTTGGCACCGCTGGGAGTACTTAGGACTGGACCCTGCCACCTCCCAGACCTTTGTATTTAAGTCTTTCCTTTCTCACTTTGTGGCTGATCCTGAGACATGGTAAGCCCTCTCCTCACTATAGGGCCTTTGCCTGACTTTCCTTCCAGCTGAGACCCTCCACCCTCAGGTTGGTGTAGGGTAGGCGGTAGACACACAGTCTCAGGCCGGTGTGCCCGGGTTCAAACCTACCCCCTTCCACTTGCTAGCAAGTCATTGAGCTCTTACGTATTTGCAGTTTCCCCGTCTGCAAAGTGAGGCTAGTCATAGCACCCACAGCATATGATTTTGATGAGGATTAAAAGAGTTAATCTGTGTCAAGAATTTAGAAGTGTACCTGCTTCAGCTACACTCCCCAGCAGCCATTCCAATGTGTCCATGTGGCTCAGCACATTTTCTTCTGTCTGCTCTACTTACCGCTTCCTATCTTTACTTCCTTGCGTTCATTACCACCCAACCTGGTATGTATTTTTTTTGCCAGTTTCCATTGTCTCCCCCAGAATATAAGCTCCATGCAAGCAGGGACTGTCTTTTGATCATGATTGAATCCTCCGCCCCTTGACCAGTGCATGGATCCAGTAGGCACCCAATGTTTGAGAATGGGTTCATTCTTTTCAGGAATGCTAGGAGGGGACATCTGTAGGGAAGCTGAGTTTGAACTGAATGTGACCTCTAGGGTTATTTTTGTCCCCAAAGTTGAAGAAGTTCTCATGTTCACAGCAGTAGACAGTAAAACCAACATCTGAGTCCTGGTTATGGATGTGATTCTCAGGCACTTTGTCATAGCCGGTTTTCATGTCCCTCCTTGCCGAAGTCGTTCCCAGGGGTGCCTCCAGTGCGGTTCATGCTCCTCCCACTGGGAAACACATTTTACTTGCTTGAGTCCTTAGGTGCTTTCTTGGTGCCATGTGACAGTTGATAAGCTCGCCCTCATAAAACAAATTATATCAGCTGAGGGAGCATGAGGCCCTAAAGAAGCTAGAGATGCCCGTGACCTCAAGTTACCTCAAAAGTATTGATGGTGAGGCGAACGGGAGGGAACAGCCCTATGGGAGGCTCCTAAAGTCAAGTCACAAAGAACTGACATTTGTGGCTCTCCCAGCAGACTGTAATTTGTCAGTGGTGCCGTAGAAAGTTATTGAAAGCAAGATATGGCTGATTTGGAGACACAAATCCTACAGTGCCATGCATTCCTGAGAGTAATCTTATTTGAAGACTTATGTTCCTCAGTATTGTTGGCCCCTTATTGCCACCTGCAAACTTCATGGACGCAGAAATACTGGTTCTGGGGTATTTTGACCTAGCTGATGACTCAGCTAAGTGATAGATTGATAGATGTTTTCAAAAATGAAATGAATGATGGCTTATTTGATTGAATTAAGAAAGTCAACTGGTTGATTTATATACCAGTCATGGTTTAGGTGCATGTAATAAGCACCATTCTCAGGGTGCCTGGGTTGTTCAGTTGGTTAAGCACCTGACTCTTGCTTTCAGTTCAGGTCATGATTTCAAGATCCTGGAATTGAGCCCCATGTTGAGCTCCTTGCTCAGTGGGGAGCCTGCATGGAGATTCTCTCCCTCTCTCTTTGTCCTTACCCCCCAATATAAATAAACAAATATTTTAAAAAAAACCACCATTCTATTTTTTTCCTTTTCTTTGTTTGACTGTGGTGAAATATATATATATATATATATATATATATATTAAAATTTGCTGTTGTAACTGTCTTTAGTGTACCTTTCAGTGGCATCAAATACAGCCACAGTGTTGTGTAACCATCACTGCATCCATTTCCAGAACTTGTTCATCACCTGAAATAGAAACTGTACCCACTAAATAATAACGTGCCATTCACCCCAACCTGAAGGACTTTCCTGCAGGGTGGGTTTCATGATAACAGACTCCCTTGGCTTTTGTTTGCCTGGAATGTTTTAATTCTGTCTTCATTTCAACAGATAGTTTTGCAGATATGGAGTTCTTGCTGGACAGTTCTTCTCCTTTGGCATTCTAAGTGGATCATTCTCAATGCCCTTGGCCTGAAAAACTTCTGCTGAGAAATCCACCAGTAATTGTGTGGAGGACCCTTGCATGTGACAAGTCTCACCACCATCCCAACTTCCCCAATCCCAAACCCTTTCCTCTACTCTCCATGTTCAGCCCAAGTCTTTCAGCTGTGCTCCCCCAGTATCCTTCTCTCTATCTTCACTGCCATGACTTTGGTTCAGTTCTTGCTGGGATGGCAATTTGCTTCCTGCCATGTTTTTCCAAATATGCTTTTGTCTTTCCCTGATACACTCTCCAAGTTTCACAAATTTGACTGATCAGGGGCAATAATGAACATGAGGTTCACCTTTTTGAAGTCGTTTGTTGGTTCCTCGTTACCTTTAGCCAGGTCAGGACTCATGGCCATGATGTGTAATGCCTGTTGGCACAGGGGTCTCCAGCCCCCCAGCCCCCTCTTTTTTTGCCCCATTTTCTCATGCTCACTCAACCACTGGCTGTTTCATGATTCCATTGTGGGCATCGGGAAACCTCATCACACCATTTTCTCTTCAGTAGAGATGAAATATTTTTCATGCCTCCAGAACATCTTATACATGTATTCATCACACTGCTGAGCTCTCTGGCTCATACAGCCTTCTGTCTGTCGAAGTGCTTTCCTACTCTACATTAGAGCGGGGACATTTTTTATTTAATTTTATGTATTTAATGCCTAGCAAAATGAAGGCTTTATAAATCCTTGTGGAATGAATAAATGAAAGACTTGTCACCATTCTTATTGTAGGAAAGCATTTTTAGAAAGCCGTCAGCATCCCTGTTACCATTCTTTAGAGAAAACTAAAAAGAAAATAAGTTGCCCTATTGTTAATACTTTATCTAATAGATGAATACATAGGAAGAGTCTGGCTAGTGTCTGTGTCTTTCAGGAGAAAGAAATGGAATTAACGTTCTAGAAGTAGGTTCTTTTGAGACTTTTTTGTGATGTAAAAAATTTATTCTTTGATTTCTTCTTTTTGAGAGAAAAAGAGAGAGAACACATGCCCACGGGCAGGGGGGAGGATAGAAGGGGAGAGAGAGAGAGAATCTCAAGCAGACTCCTCACTGAGTACAGAGCCTGATGCAGGGTTTGATCTCATGACCCTGAGACCATGACTGGAGCCAAAATCAAGAGTTGGATGCTTCACCAGCTGCACCACATAGGCCCCCCTCTTCTTTGATTTCTATAGACAATAAACACAAACTATTTTTCTCTCAGCCAATCAGATGCTCATACAGTTGTGCCCATTCACATGCCTCTCATTAAACTATCCCATCCTTCCTGTCATCACTCAAGCACCTACGTTTATTGTTTCCCATTCCTATCCCTTTCCCAGCCCCTCCCACACAACGTAGACCCTAGAGCAGAAGTTATTTTTTCCTTTACTAAGGGAAGCCTTACATCGATGCTGAACTGGTGGTTCTTCCAGGACACAACTTTCCATCATGTCGAATGACATTCTGTTCTTGTGTTCATTGAATGTTTCCATGGGTCAACTTGTGCCATTGCTCTTCCTTATGATTGGACTGTCTTCTGATTTTGGTTTTGATGGCCATTCACAATGTAATTTTTCTGGAGGACAGCCCTGCATATTGCATTAAAGAGGCCAATGTAAGCCATCAGAGCTGGAGAAAGACCAGAGGGAAGAGTGCAAAGTCAGATTAAGCCAAGTCCTTTGAGAGACAGAGGCATGCAGTACCCCTTATAAGCTGACTAGTCATTTCTACAATTGTTTCTTTTGGGGAAGACAACCAAAGTTGGACCCTAGAGAAGTGGGACTGCTCAGATAAGGGGAGAAAGTAGCTTCACATTTCCATGGGACCAACCACCTACATGTATTCCTTGGAAGATACAAAAAACATAGGCTACTACAAACTGTATACTTCATCCCTTCTCAGTTCTTCCCATTGAGCTCACTACACATTAGCTAAGTTGGGCTACTAATTCTCTCAGTCATCTCCTAAGCATCTGTATGCTTTTAAATCCTCTCCTTGGTTGCCTGTCCCTGGAAAACATCCACTGATGTCCTGTATCTCTGAGTCCTTCCAGTCCTTCCCATTCTAGAATACAGCTTGCTACATGGAGCTTTGTTAGATCTCCACAAAATAATCTCTTCCCCAAAGCACTGTCTTGAATTCTCTCCTTGTTATCTTCTTTATGTTGAGGTGATTTAATTTTGTATATTATGCACTCACAACCCCCCTGTCTGGGCCCGTCTCCTGCCTTGTGTCTGATATGTGCTCTGAGAGTAAGTGTTTGTGCCGATGCCACGGAGAGCACCAGGAGATACTCGGTGTAGGGCACACAGCTGGGACCAAGGGGGCGCACAGAGGTGTGAGGGATGTCAGAACTGTGGCAGCATTTCCACAACCGGGGCATGGAAAAACGGGTGCCGAGTCAAAAGCTAAGCTACATTAGAAACTTCAGGACTGTGACTCATCCTTGCTCTTTGGGAGGGGAAGAAAGATGTAGGAAAGAGCCCAACTGAAGTCCTGATGTCCTGCTCTCTTCTGCCCTATTCTGGAACAGAGTTATTTTGGGAAGAAAGAGAATGTGATTGAGTCTCAAGGAAAGTGAAGAAGCCCGGCAGACAGTTTTGAGTTCCTTACATTGAACACATAGACAAAATGACCTGAGCTTTCTCTATAAGGAGCCTTTAGGTTATTTTGGCAACCCTTGGGGAGCCACAGTATTTGGACAGTGGGTTCAGGTAAAAATAATGCCAGCCACCTGCACTCAGCTCTCCCAGTGGTCTGGGTCTGTGTAACATTTGCTGTTGCTGCCAGAACTGTGACTTGCAAAGTCTGCTGTCATCTCTGGTTCCAGCCGTGGACACTAGGGTCCAGGGCTGTGTTTCATACCTCGGAAATCCTGAAGGAACTTACACGTTTACCCATGACGGGCTCCTCAGGCCAACTGAAATGTCAAGTGTATTTACTTTCAACTGGAATACTTTCCACTCTAGGTAGGAACATTCTTAGGCTAATTTGAAGCTGATTGCTAAAATGTGAACCATTTTTTTAATTTTAAAATATTTTATGTATCTATTTGCCAGAGAGAGAGATGGATTGAGAGAGTGTGAGAGCACAAGCAGGGGGAGTGGCAGGCAGAGGGAGAAGCAGCCTCTCTGCTGAGCAGGGCGCCCGATGCAGGGCTCCATCCCAGGACCCTGGGATCATGACCTGAGCCAAAGGCAGACGCTTAACCATCTGAGCCACCCAGGCGTCCTGTGAACTATTTTTTAAAAATGCAGTGTTTTGCTAGATAGGCTCTTTCAAATATGGGTTTTCTATACTTGTAAGAACAAAGACTTCAAACTGTTCTTTCCCCTTTGTTCTTTTAGGAGATATTTTAATCCTGCAGCTCTGTATATCTGCATTCCTGTATGTTGTTACTATTTGTACAGGTCTGAATTTCTTTCCTGTACCTTTCTCTCGCTTCCCCTGTCTTTTGCATATTTAAATAGCTAATTAACATCAAATTACTTTGGTAGGTGCAAGTTTGCCAACAACTTTAGGCTTTTGTAATCTGCAAGAGCCATTCGTCTAAAGAGACTGTTTACTATTTTCTTCTGAAAATTTAAAACATGTCCAAGTGTAATACAATATACAAAATGAAAAAAAAAATTGGAATATGATACCTTCATCGTTGCCTTTTTTTTTTTTTAAGACTTTATTTATTTGACAGAGACAGAGAGCACAAGCAGGCAGAGTAGCAGGCAGAGGGAGAGGGAGAAACAGGCTCTCTGCTGAGCAGGAAGCCTGAGGTGGGGCTGGATTCCACGATCCTGGGATCATGACCTGAGCCAAAGGTAGCTGCTTAACTGACTGAGCCACCCTGGCGACCCTCATCATTGCTTCTGTAGGAAGACTATACTAACACTTGTTTTTTTTTTTTTTGTTTTTGTTTTTTGACATTTTAAGTCAAATGATGAGATAGCAAAGAACAGCTTCAGGGAAAAATTGTCTTACATTATCCACAACCCTAAAATAAAATTGTCTCATTTTTGTATTTTATCTTTTGGAATTGGTTTATATGATTTCTTAAGTATTTTTTAGTCATGTTGAAATCATTGTATGAGTGCCTCAAGTTACATTGTCATAAAATAGTGGTTTACCTAAAACAAACAGGATATGAAGTCAAGAGGATAACAATAGAAAATGGTATGCTAAGAATTGGGGGAGAGAAAAGGCTGATAAAAAAATAGGGGAGAGAGTAGAGGAGGTCAATAATTAGTATTTTTTTTTTTTTTTGATAATTAGACTTTTAGGTGTGGACTTTATTTCTTTATTCAAGAGTGAGACAGAGACAGAGAGAGAGCATGGGCAAGGAGAAGAGGCAGAGACAGAAGGAGAAGTAGGTTTCCTACTGACTAGGGAGCCCCAGTGACACTGGGATCATGACCTGAGTCAAAGGCAGTCACCTAACCAACTGAGCCATCCAGATGTCTGCTCTAGGTTTTAAATAACAGTTGGTATGTGCATGACTGTAAATACTCTATATGTAAGCTATAAAGTATAAGAGTACAACGAATGCTGGGAGCCCACCACCCAACACAGAATCTTGAATAAGTAGCCATCATTTGCACCTACCTTTGTATTCTACTCGATCTCATCCTGCTGCCCAGCCCCCAAAGACAATTATTCTGGATTCTATGTACTTATTTCCTTGCTTTAAGTCCTCTGTTAAAAGTTGAGGTACTCAGGGAGCACCTGGATGGCTCAGTCAGTTAAGCTTCCCGACTTTTGATTTCATCTCAGGTCATGATCTCAGGGTCGTGGGATTGAGCTCCATGACAGGTTCTGCACTCAGCGGGGAATCTGCTTGAGATTCTCTTCTTCTCCCACTTCTCCTCCCCCTTGGGACTGACCTTCATACTTAGTTTTCAGACCCTTCGGAGGTCAAACTAACACAGCATGGCCAGGACAAAATAGGCATTCACCTTAAATCACATTGTTAGCATAAACTCTGTGACATGGCCTGAGAGCTCAGGTGTCCAGACACTCTTTTTAGGCAGGATATTCAAAGGTCTTAAAGGTTACATCCCAGGCACTGGTCAAGCATTAGTCCTGAAGACCTTTGGAATGTGCAGGGCTTAGATAACCGATGCCTGCTGAGTACATTCTTTACTGCATACAAATAAACCAGTTATTGTAAAAAAAAATTTGAAATTGTCAAGATGTACCATGCCAGGGGGGCATCTGGGTGACTCAGTCAGTTGAGTGTCCTACTCTTGACTTTGGCTCAGGTCATGATCGCAGGGTCCTGGGATCAAGCCCCACGACAGGCTCTGTGCTCAGCGTGGAGTCTGCTTGTCCCTTTCCCTCTGCTCCCTCACCTTACTCTCTATCTCAAATAAATAAATAAATAAAATCTTTATTTTATTACATTTTATTTTTTCAGTGTTCCAAGATTCATTGTTTATGCACCACACCCAGTGCTCCAGGCAATATGTGCCCTCCTTAACACCCACCACCGAGCTCACCCAACACCCCACCCCCCCTTCCCTCTAAAACCCTCAGTTTGTTTCTCGGAGTCCACAGTCTCTCATGGTTCATCTCCGATTTCCCCAATTCACTTTTACTTTCCTTCTCCTAATGTCCTCCATGTTATTCCTTATGTTCTACAAGTAAGTGAAACCATGATAATTGATTTTCTCTGCTTGACTTATTTCACTCAGCATAATCTACTCCAGTCTCATCCATGTTGATACAAAAGTTGGGTATTCATCCTTTCTGATGGCTTAGTATATATGGACCACATCTTCTTTATCCATTCATCTGTTGAAGGGCATCTTGGTTCCTTCCACAGTTTGGCAACTGTGGCTGTTGCTGCTATGAACGTTGGGGTACAGATGACACTTCTTTTCACTACATCTGTCTCTTTGGGGTAAATACCCAGTAGTGCAATTGCAGAGTCATAGGGTAGCTCTATTTTTAATTTCTTAAGGAATCTCCACACTGTTTTCCAAAGTGGCTGCACCAACTTGCATTCCCACCAATAGTGTAAGAGGGTTCCCCTTTCTCCACATCCTCTCCAACACTTGTTGTTCCCTGCCTTGTCAATTTTTGCCATTCTAACTGGTATAAGGTAGTATCTCAGTGTGGTTTTGATTTGAATCTCCCTGATGGCTAATGATAATGAACATTTTTTCATGTGTCTGATAGCCATTTGTATGTGTTCTTTGGAGAAGTGTCTGTTCAAGTCTTTTGCCCATTTTTTGACATGATTATCTGTTTTGTGTGTGTTGAGTTTGAGGAGTTCTTTTTTTTAACATTTTATTTATTCATTTGATATATATATAGAGAGAGATCACAAGCAGATAGAGAGGCAGGCAGAGAGAGAGAGAAGGAAGCAGGCTCCCTGCTGAGCAGAGCGCTCGATGTGGGGCTCAATCCCAGGACCCTGAGACCATGACCTGAGCCAAAGGCAGAGGCTTAACCCACTGAGCCACCCAGGCGCCCTGAGGAGTTCTTTATAGATCTTGGATATCAGCCTTTTGTCTTTAGTGTCATCTGTGAATATCTCCTCCCATTCCGTGGGTTGCCTGTTTGTTTTGTTGGCTGTATCCTTTGCTGTGCAGAAGCTTTTGACCTTGATGAAGTCCCAAAAGTTCATTTTCCCTTTTGTTTCCTTTGCCTTTGGAGGTGAGTCTATGGCTGTGAAGTTGCTGTGGCTGATGTCAAAGAGGTTACTGCCTCTTTGATTTTGAAATCCTCTAGGATTTTGTGGATTCCTCTCTCATGCTGAGGTCTTCTATGTGAGACCACTCTGTCAAGACTGGGAGAGGAAGCTCTTTCACATAGTACATAGAAACACAGACACAGAGGCAAGCAAAATGAGTAAAAAGAGGAATATGATCTAAACAAAAGAACAAGATAAAACCTCAGGAAAAAAAACTTTAATGAGACAGACTTAAGTAATTTAGCTAGCAAAGAGTTCAGGGTAATGGTCATGAAGATGTTAGAACAGCTATTATCAAAAAGACAAGAGGAACACTGCGTGGGTCAGTCAGTTAGGTGTCTGACTTCTGCTCAAGTCATGATCTTGGGGTCCTGGGATGGAGCATGCATCCAGCTTTGTGCTCAGCAGAGAGATTGCTTGAGATTCTCTCTTCCTCTCTCTCTACCTTCCCCCCACACACTCTCTCTCTCAAATAAATAAAATCTGAAAGAATCTAAAAACAAATGAACAAACCCAAGAATAACAAGTGTTGTTGAAAATGTGGAGAAAAGGGAATTCTTGTGCACTATTAGTGGGAATGTAAATTGATATAGCCACTCTGGGAGACAGTATGGAGATTCCTCAGAAACTTACAAAAAACTATCATACAATCCAACAATTCTACTACTGGGTATTTATTAAAAGAAAACAAAGATATTTGCACCCCTGCTCATTGAAGCATTATCTATGATAGTCAAGATAGAGAAACAATGGACGTGCCCATTGGTGGGTAACTAGATAAAGAAGATGTGAGGTGATAGATTAGATAGAGAGATAGATAACGGAACTTTACACCACCATTAAAGTAATGGAATCTTGCTATTTGCAACAACATGGGTGGACCTAGAGGTTATTATGTTAAGTGAAATAAGTCAGAGAAAGAAATATTATATGATTTCACTTATATGTGGATCCTAAAGAAAACAAGCAAACAAAAAAAAAGCCATGCTCATGGAGAACAGAACATACCGAGAACACACAGAGAATAGAATGGTGGTTGCCAGAGGTGGGGGCTGGGCCAAATGGGTGAAGGGAGTCAAACGGTACAAACTTCCTGTCATTAAATAATTCGTGGGGATATAATGTGTGGCCTGGTGACTGGAGGTAATTATAATCTGTGGCATATTTGATAGTAGCTAAGAGAGGATTTCTTTTTAAAGATTTTATTTATTCATTTGTCAGAGAGAAAGAGCACAAGCAGAGGGAACGGCAGGCAGAGGGAGAAGGGGGCTCCCCAGTGAGCAAGGAGCCCAATGTGGGAATCAATCCCAGGACCCTGGGATCATGACCTGAGCCAAAGGCAGGTGCTTAACCGACTGAGCCCCTCAGGCATCCAAGAGAGGAAATCTTAAAAGTTCTCATTAAAGAAGAGAATTTTGTAACCGTGTGGGGTAGTAGATGATAACTAGATTTATTGTTATGAATGTTTGGCAACATGTACGAGTCCGGAAACATTCTGTTACACTCCTGGAACTAATATAATGTCATATACCAGGTATGCTATTAAATATGTTAAAAAAAGACAAGAGTACTGGTAAAGCCCAGACAGACATAAGGGACAAGTCCCCAGAAAAGATAAAGACCAAGAGGTGTTTTATCACTAATTCCGCATTCCCTCCCTTGCCTGCTTTGAATCTAAACACTGGCTGCAAACGGTGGCTTCTTTTCCAGGCTTTCCCTGCTGCCTCGGGTGTGGTCCTTTGGCCAGCTCACTTCCCTGCATCATAGGAATTGGAGGAACTTGTTTTTGACAGTAAATAAGGGGCAGAAACCATCTGTAGTGACATCCTTTTATTTCCACAGATTATGAAGCTGACCTAGAGCAGCTGGTGGCATGGAGTGGCCAGCGACTGGATGTGGGTGTCACTCAGAGAGCAGCCTGCAAAGTCCCTATTGTTCTGGGACTCTGAGGAGCCCAAGGCTCTAATGACTGAAGAATTAATACAGCACTTCTGGTGTATTAACCAGAAGCAATCTTTGAGGACAGGTGTGCTATTCCTATGCAACAAATATCTTCTAATTAAAAGTAACAAATCGGGACGCCTGGGTGGCTCAGTTGGTTAAGCAGCTGCCTTCGGCTCAGGTCATGATCCCAGCGTCCTGGGATCGAGTCCCACATTGGGCTCCTTGCTCGGCAGGGAGCTTGCTTCTCCCTCTGCCTCTGCCTGCCTCTCTGTCTGCCTGTGCGCTCTCTCTCTCTCTCTCTCTAACTAATAAATAAATAAAACCTTAAAAAAAAACAAAAACAAGTAACAAATCGGGGCACCTGGATGGTACAGATTGTTAAGCGTTCAACTCGGTTTCAGCTCCAAGTTGGGCTCTGTGCTCAGTGTGCGGTCTGCTTGTCCCTCTCCCGCTGCTCCTCTCCCTGCTCTCTGTCTCTCTCTCTCTAGAATAAATAAAATCTTTTTTTAAAAAAAGTAACAAATCTACTTTTGTTTAACTTACAGGTGGTTAGAATTGTCACTTTCATTTTTTTGAAAATCAGTGAGTGGAAAAACATTTTAGGCTTTGAACAGGTGTATAGTGGGATGAGAGTCTTGGAAACCTTGGGAGCAGGCGAATGTATTTTGTACTTGCTAGAAAGAAAAATAACTGGGCCAGAGGGTGGACTGTGGTAGGCAGACTTTTTCTGGGGCCTCTCAAACTTCTAGTCGTCTCTCCTTGAGTGTAGGTGGATCTAGTGAATATGATGGCATATTGTTCACATGATTAGGTTATGTCCAGTTGGCAGGGTTAATTTCAAAAGATTATTCTGGGTGGGCCTGACCTAATCAGATGAATCATTAAAAGCGGGAGGGTACTGGGCATTTCCTGAACCCAGAGAGAGTCAAAGCAGTACAGATATTTTCTTGCAGGCCTTGAAGAGACAAGCTGCTATGAGTTTCACAACAGGGTGAACTGAATTCTACCAACTTCTGAGAGCCTGGAAAAGGTCCCCTAGTTCCAATTAAGAACACAATCCAAACGACAGATAGACACAAGGTTATGGCCCTGTGACACCTGAGCTGAGAGGCTGGCTAAGCCCTTCTGGGACTTCAGACCTATTGTTCTAAGCTACTGCTTGTGGTAATTTGCAGTGCAGAAATAGAGAATGAAATCCGTAGAGTCTGAGGGGAAGAACAAAGGGGAAGTGATGGGGGCAGGGGATCATTTAGTGTTTTGCATGGAGCTTGTTTTTCTTACTTCCCTCCTTTCTTCCTGTTCTTGTCCTTCCCTCCACAAATCTTCCTTTCAGGTGTCTCCTCTGATCCCTGTTTCAGTCGTGCTAGGTGACTCTAGTGCGACCACATACACTCCGAATCAGTGGAGTTGACAGGGTCGGACCTGGTGAGAATCCCCCACATCTGTGTGCAAACTGGGAGAAAATGGTGTCGCAGTTTCTGGGGTGCTTGGAAGAAGGGCACGCATGGCTACAGTCAGCCATGTGCCTTGAGCTTGTGCCCACCCGCCTTGGAACAGGCTCACGCTGGTCCCAACTCCACCTGCCCTCACTCAAGAGCCTCCTGCAGGCCATGAAGACTGGGCTTCCATTCCAGGCAGTCCCTGATGTGGGTTTTCTTACCAATAGTATGGAAGGGATGTAGAAGAACAGAGGCTAGAAAGATGGGCAAGAATTCCATCTAAGAGCAATCCTCTCTTCTGACAGTCTCTAGGGAGGTTAGAGTTGGCCTCTGCGAATTCCAAAGATCCGTGATAGACATTACTCTTCTAGGTGTTGAGGATTAAAAGACAAATAAGTGAGACCCTCAAGTAGCTTAAAATCTAGTTGATCCAGGTATTTTTTTAAAGATTTTCTTTAAGAGAGAGACAGAGAGCAGGAGCGGGAGGAAGCTGCAGAGGGAGAAACAGACTCCCACTGAGCAGGGAGCCGGATGTGGGGCTCAAATCCAGGACCCCGAGATCATGACCTAAGCTGAAGGCAGCCTCTTAACCGGCTGAGCCACCCAGGAGCCCTTTTCATGTTTGTTTGTTTTTTAAAGATTTTATTTATTGATTTGTTAGAGAGAGAGAGAGAGAGCACGAGCGCACAAGCAGGCAGTGGCGGAGAGAGAAGCAGGCTCCCTGCCAAGCAAAGAACCCAATGTGGGACTCAATCCCAGCACCCTGGGATCTGACCTGAGCCGAAGGCAGCAGCTTAACCTACTGAGCCACTCAGGCGTCCCTCATGTTTGTTTTTAAATTCAGAAGTGGAAGGTAGGAGATGAAAAAAAGCTGAGGTGGTTGGTTTCATAAATTGATTCTGAAAGACATTTTCTCCTTTTAGGAAGAACAGATACGTGTGTATGGAAAACTAAATCTCGTCTTCTTTCCCTTTCCCTTTTTCTTTTCAGATTTCTCTAAAAAGTTTTTTTTTGTATTAAAAGTTTGAAAAATACAGGAATGTAAGAATGAGAATGTAACGTATACCCATTATCCACAAACTCTCCTTCCTAGATTAAAAGCAAGTTATCACTAAAAATACTTTACCGATGGCCTTCCCTAGTCGTTCCCCAAAGAGAGAAATTGTCTTCTGACTCTGGCTTTGAATTAGATCTGATTTTAGCTCCTTCACCCGCAGACACTTAGTTTCTAATAAGACGGCTCTTTCTAGAGTTTTGAGTCCTCTTCTTTCCATGTACTTACTACCTGCCCTTCATTCTGAAACATAAGAAGCCTTCTTCGGCAGCCATCTTCACAGGGATGCTTCTAGAATTAATGAGCTGAGAGAAATACCATTTTGAGCTTCTTTAGGGAAAAAAAAAAAAAATTAACGTACAGCCTCTTTCTCCAGCTTCACTGTATTTTTAGAACAAGAGACTGTCTTATCATTCACCAGACACCGCTCCAGGATTTACAGCGGGATAGAAACTGGGGCGTAGTTCTAATTGAATAATGATAACAAGGAGAGATGCAGGGCCATTCTGAGACATGAAAGCGGGAAGAATAATTAACTGATAATGGAAAGGATAAAGCCAAACTGGCTCTTCACTTATCAAGCAGCAAGCCCGTACGAAGCACTATAAAGTTATTTCTTACATCAACATGCGCTTGCTCATTTATTTTTGGCTTTGTAGCTATGTTTTAATTATTTTAGATGATGCCACAAAATTGCAGGAGCAAAGGTGTCCCAGCTTCACCTGTATTAGCTGCACAACCCTGAGCAAGTAATTTCCCATTTATAAGCCTCACTGTCCTCACGTGCAGGGTGGAGATAATGAGGGGACCCGTGTCATCAGGTGTTCCGAGCGTCCAGTGGAATTACTCACCGTGCCTGGTTCCTAACAGGTGCCCCAAGCCTGGGGTTGATGTGGGACTCGATCCCAGGACGCTTGGATCATGACCTGAGCCGAAGGCAGCTGCTTAACCAACTGAGCCACCCAGGCATCCCATGGTGTTGCTTTTTATTTACAATCTTGATGGGAGAGCCGTAGGACCAGATTCAAGGACTTCTTAGCTTTTCCTAATGACACCTCTGATTTCACAGGGCAAAGAACTAATGTGAGGATACTTCTGTATGCAAAGTGTGTCCCTCCTTCACATTGCTGGGCCTTTGGGAACTGGGGAAATGTCCACTGTGGATGGCCCAGAGCCAGGACCCCACTCATTATCTGCCCTCTACAGACCTCCACTCTCACCTGGGAACTTGATAGCTTCGGATTCCCCAGTGAGGGTCAGAGAAGATGCTATATCCAACAGGACAGGACCTGTTGGGGGAAACTGAGGAATGACCACTACGTAGTTGTTGGCATTGCTGGTTTCCCTGCTTTCTGCACCTGCCCCTCCCCCCACATGCCGGTAACCTACCTGCTGGCTCTTCTACTCCTGTGAGCACTGCACTGGGAACATTGGGAACTCTGCTTCTAACACACTAGGGCTACATCATTTCTGTGTAATAAGGGCTATGTTTCTTCCCTTCTGTAATTCTCCCCTTGGTGTGGCTAGTGAAAAGAAGAGGAGGAACCTATAGAATTAGGTGAAGTGCTCACTGTCTGCAACTCCGGGGGATTAAGCTGTTCTGAATGATGGGTTTTCCAGGATGGATGAGAATTTGAGACTGTATACTACCAAACCATCAAATAATTTAAAAACTTTTTTAAATTATTAATTTAAATTAATAAAATTAATTAATTAAATTAATTAAAAGGTTTTATTGGAACCTTTCTAAATTGCATTAGAAAATACCCACGTCTATCTCCAAGGGACATCATTCAGAGAAAACAAAGGGGTTGTTTCCTCTATAACCCATTTTACCAGCCCTATTTTGCGTCATTTCCTTTAGGGTCCCTTTGGATTTAAGGGGCACTAATCTGAAATTTCCAAGCAGAGCTTAACCTGAATGGTCTATTTCTACCTGAGCAGTTAAAATCCAGGGCAGACCTGCTGAATCCTAATCTTTCCAGACCTCTGTTTCCATATCTTTTGCACCTTTATAAATACGCATTCTAAAGCTATAAAGGGCTATGAACAGAAAGTGATTTGAGAAGCAGAATGCTTATGAAGGGCAGGACAAAGAAGAGATTATTGTCTAACAAAGAAAGCATTTGGTTCACACTGAAAGGTGCCCAAACAGGATGTGTGTTTCTAGCCCCATAGAGCTTTTTTTTTTTTAAAGAAAGATTTATTTATTTATTCATTTATTTATGAGAGAGGGAGAAAGCATTAGTGGGAGGGGCAGAGGGAGGGAGAATCTAAAGCTGACTCCATGCCCAGGGCAGAGCCCGACATGGGGCTCAATCCCACCACCCTGAAATCATGACCAAACCCGAAGCCAAGAGTTGGACTCTTAACCGACAGAGCCCCCCAGGTGTTTCCCCAAAGCGCTTTTAATAAGCAAATGCCCTTGTCTTGGATTTCTACTTAATCTAAGCAAAGCAACTTCAGGGCAAGGCCTGTTTTTAGAGATTTGAGTCATTATTTATTATAGATCAAAGAAAGGGAATATTTTCAAATCAGGGTGGTTGATCTATAAAATGAGCTGAGTTGATTAATTTATATGTTCATTAATTTACTCAACAAATGTGTATTAAGGAACTGACGGTGGTCCCCAATTCTAGAAGGCAGAGGGTATCACTAGATCAGATAGACCTCTGTCCTCAGGGAACTTTTTCTAGGGGTGAATTCAGATGAGACAACACTGGCAATGACAGCCAATGAGTGTGGTGCCAGTGTCTAAGGGGGCAATCTGGGAGAACCGAGCAAGGGTCCAGCCCTGGGAAAGGTTGGACTCAGCTGCTGAGATCTTAGATGTTGGGGGGTAAACTAGGGATAAGAAAATGCCATTTTACTAACTTAAGTGTTCTGTTAATCTCTAAACTCTATGTCACCAGTCTGGCTCTGTCCTCTGGGGACATGTGTGGAAGGTGAAGATCTAGCATTAGTGAGAAATGAGACCAAAGCAAATGTTTTTCTGGTACTTTTCATTGGAGGGTGATATGATTTGGGTACTAAACCAACTGGTGGCTAAAAGCAAGATTGCTGATATTATTCATCTCCTCCAAAAGAGCTCAAGGCTGTTAACATTTTTTTCTAATTCACCTTCAAGGTGTTCTCTAAGTTTGGGGCCAGTCTGTCCTCCCTCCCTGATTTCCTCTCTCCTTGTTGCCTTTTTTTCTGGACTTGGCCCTCTTTAGAGCTTTATATAATTTCCTGTGACTTTACTTTCTGGTGTCTTCAGTCTTTTTTTAAAAAAGATTTATTTATGCCTTATTTTAAAGAGAGTGCATGAGCGGGGGTGGAGGAGGGGCAGAGGGAGAGGAGAGAGAGAATCTCAAGCAGATGCCATACTGAGAACAGAGCCTGATGTGGGGCTTGATCTCAGGACCCTCAGATCATGACCTGAGTCAAAATCAGGAGTAGGGTGCTCAACTTACCAAGCCACCCAGGTGCTCCCAGAAATACCTAGAGTGCCACATTCAACTCCATTCTGCACGCATTCATTCTGTGTTAAGGTTCCTTGTCACTGGCCCTCCTCCTGGTCACATTATCTCCGTTGCCCTGCCCAGTCCTTCTGGATTAATGTATTATGGAGTCTCGCTGTGATTCTCCCTCCAAAGACTGTCTCTGCACTGTCCACAGCCCTCAGCCTCGCCACGTCCAAAGTCTCCCCCCTCCGGGAACATGGCATGAGCTCAGATTCAACAAATGTGTTTGGGCTACACGAACTGGGGAGAGCTGTAGAAATGTCACAGAGTCATATGGGACCTCAAAGGTCTTCTAGTTTAAATCCACAGTTTGCAGAGAAAAATTGCCTCCAGTTGGGAGTGTCCAATCTGCCATAGCTTGTTGGTGGCAGACGGAACATCACACCTAGATGTTCTGAACCCAAGCTCAGTGCTCATTGTATTTCTTCATGTGGCCCTGGGGCCTGAGGAATTTTTAAAAAGCAGTTTGCAAAATTGTTAATCAGATAACATGTAATGTAATACAGACAGATTTCTGTTTAATCTTCGGAGCCTAAAGCTTTGGGATTTTTAAGCCATTGAAACCAAGTGCAATATTTAAAATTAACTATTTTCTTCTGCTGAGGATGTTTCCTTAGGGAAGAATATTAGGAGTGTTAGTGGAGCTCACCTGAAATTGCTTCTGGTAATGTCAGCTATTGCTTCTTAAGCCCCAGAAGGTGGATTAATAGATCTTGAATGGCTTGACATTAACAATTTTCTGTGACCCACTTTTATATAAAAGATCATGTTCGAGGGTGAAGAAAGAAACAGACAGATATCTAAATGAAGAAATATCCATTAATGGAAAAAGGAGATCCCAGCTTCTTCTTTCCAAAATATATTAAGGGGATTGTAAAACACAATGAGAGAAAGGGTAGTGTTGTAAAGAAGAAAGCTGAATATAAATGAAAGTCAGCTGAAAGGCATTTAGTGCTTTTTTTGTCCTTGTTTTTTCTCCTTGGTAGAGTGACTTGAAGTCGCAGTCAGGGGGTCTAAGTCATCTTTACTCAGATGTAAAAGGATGACTCCAAGAGTGATTCAGTGTGTATGTGTGTGTGTGTGTGTGTCTGAGGATTGGAGTGAGATTTTATTTTCAGGAATCTTCTTTGAAAAAAATGTTAATAACCTTCAGAAAAGTATGATGTTAAATTCCAGCCAACGAATCATTGTGTGCCAGAACCATTGTGTGCCATTGTGAACATTACCACACTCAAAAGCATTATTATTTTTTTTGAAGAAGCAAAATTGTCAGTTTATTGTTACCATGATACTATATGTAGAAAACCCTGAAGTCTCTAGCCTGTTTTTTTTAAATTAAATTAAATTTTATTTTCAGTCTTCCAAGATTCGTTGTTTATGTACCACATCCAGTGCTCCATGCAATCTGTGTCCTCCTTAATACCCACCACCAGGCTCACCCAATTCCCTATCTCCCTCCCCTCTAAAACCCTCAGTTTGTTTTTCAGAGTCCACAGTCTCTCATGGTTCATCTCCCCCTCCGATTTCCCCCAACTCACTTCTCCTCTCCATCTCCCATTGTCCTCTGTGTTATTCCTTATGCTCCACAACTAAGTGAAACCATGATAATTGACTCTCTCTGTTTGACTTACTTCACTCAGCAGAATCTCTTTCAGTCCCATCCATGTTGATACAAAAGTTGGGTATTCATCCTTTCTGATGGAGGCATCATACTCCATTGTATATATGCACCACATCTTTTTTATCCATTCGTCTGTTGAAGGGCATCTTGGTTCTTTCCATAGTTTGGCAACTGTGGCCGTTGCTGCTATGAACATTGGGGTACAGATGGCCCTTCTTTTCACTACATCTGTCTCTTTGGGTAAATACCCAGTAGTGAAATTGCAGGGTCATAGGGTAGCTCTATTTTTAATTTCTTGAGGAATCTCCACACTGTTTTCCAAAGTGACTGCACCAACTTGGATTTCCACCAGTAGTGTAAGAGTGTTTGCCTCTCTCCACATCCTCTCCAACACTTGTTTACTGTCTTGTTGATTTTGGCCATTCTAACTGGTGTAAAGTAGTATCTCAATGTGGTTTTGATTTGAATCTCCCTGATGGCTAGTGATGATGAACATTTTTTCATGTGTCTGTTAGCCATTTGTATGTGTTCTTTGGAGAAGTGTCTGTTCAAGTCTTCTGCCTATTTTTTGACATGATTATCTGTTTTGTGTGTGTTGAGTTTGAGGAGTTCTTTATAGATATTGGATATTAGCCATTTGTCTGTAGTGTCATTTGTGAATATCTCCCATTCTGTGGGTTGTCTCTTTGTTTTGTTGACTATATCCTTTGCTGTCCAGAAGCTTTTGATCTTGATAAAGTCCCAAAAATTCATTTTCGCTTTTGTTTCCTTTGCCTTTGGAGGCATGTCTTGAAAGAAGTTGCTGTGGCTGATGTCAAAGAGGTTACTGCCTATGTTCTCCTCTAGGGTTTTGATAGATTCCTGCCTCACATTGAAGTCTTTTACCCATTTTGAGTTTATCTTTGCGTGTGATGGAAGAGAATGGTCAAGTTTCATTCTTCTACACATAGTTGTCCAATTTTCCCAACACCATTTATTGAAGAGACATTTTCCACTGTATATTTTTTCCTGCTTTGTCAAAGATTATTTGACCATAGAGTTGAGGGTCCATATCTGGGCTCTCTACTCTGTTTCACTGGCCTATGTGTCTGTTTTTATGCCAGTATCATGCTGTCTTGGTGATCGCAGCTTTGTAGTAAAGCTTGAAATCAGTCAGCGTGAGGCCCCCAGTTTTGTTTTTCTTTTTCAACATTTTCTTAGCAATTCGGGGTCTCTTCTGGTTCCAAGCAAATTTTAGGATTGTTTGTTTCATCTCTTTGAAAAATGCCGGTGGAATTTTGATTTGGGTTGGCATTGAAAGTATAGATTGTTCTAGGAAGTATAGACATTTTAACAATGTTTCTTCTTCTGATCCATAAGCATGGAATGCTCTTCCATCTTTTTGTGTCTTCTTCAATTTCTTTCATAAGTGTTCTGTAGTCCCTCAAGTACAGATCCTTTACCTCCTTGGTTAGGTTTATTCCAAGGTATCTTACGGTTCTTGGTGCTATAGTAAATGGAATCGATTCTTTAATTTCCCTTTCTATATTTTCATTGTTAGTGTATAAGAAAGCAACTGATTTCTCTACATTGATTTGTATCCTGTCACATTACTGAATTGCTGTATGAGTTCTAGTAGTTTGGGGGTGGAGTCTTTTGGGTTTTCCATATAAAGTATCCTTTCATCTGTGAAGGGAGAGAGTTTGACTTCTTCTTTGCCAATTTGAATGCCTTTTGTTTATTTTTGTTGTCTGATTGCAATTACTAGGACTTCTAGTACTATGTTGAACGACCGTGGTGAGAGTGGACATCCTTGTCATGTTCCTGATCTCTGAGGGAAGGCTATCAGCTTTTCCCCATTGAGGATGATATTCGCTGTGGGTTTTTCATAGAAAGATTTTATGAAGTTGAGGAGTGTTCCCTCTATCCCTGTACTTTGAAATGTTTTAATCAGGAATGGATGCTGTATCTTGTCAAATGCTTTTTCTGCATCAGTTGAGAGGACCATGTGGTTCTTCATTCTTCTCTTATTGATTTGTTCTGTCACATTGATTGATTTGCGAATGTTGAACCACACTTGCATCCCATGGAGAAGTCCCACCTGGTCATGGTGGATAATCTTTTTAATGTACTGTTGGATCCTCTTAGCTAGGATCTTGTTGAGAATCTGGCATCCATATTCATCAGGGATATTGGTCTGAAATTCTTTTTTTTTTTCCCTCGAAGATTTCATTTACTTATTTGACAGAGATCACAAGTAGGCAGATAGGCAGAGAGAGAGGGGGGTGAGCAGGCTTCCTGCTGAGCAGAGAGCCTGATGCAGGGCTCAATCCCAGGACCCTGGGATCATGACCTGAGCTGAAGGCAGAGGCTATAACCCACTGATCCACCCAGGCACCCCTGAAATTCTCCTTTTTGAAGGGGTCTTTGTCTGGCATGGGGATCAGGGTAAAGCTGGCTTCATAAAAAGAGTCTGGAAGTTTTCCTTCTGCTTCAATTTTTTGAAACAGCTTCAGGAGAATAGGTATTATTTCTTCTTTGAATGTTTGGTAGAATTCTCCAGGGAATCCATCAGGTCCTGGGCTCTTGTTTTTGGGGAGGTTTTCGATCACTGTTTCAATCTTGTTACTAGTATTTGGTCTATTTAGGTTATCGATTTCTTCCTGATTCAGTTTTGGAAGTTTACAGGTTTCCAGGAACGCATCCATTTCATCTAGGTTGCTTAACTTATTGGCATATAACTGTTGATAATAATTTCTGACGATTGTTTCTATTTCCTTTTCATTCATAATTTTATTAATTTAGGTCCTGTTCTAATCTTGATTTTTTTCCCTTCTTGTGTGTGCGGTTGGCTTACTTTGCTGTTGATTCTCCAGTTCTTTAAGGTGTAAAGAGAGCTGGTGTATTCTGGATTTTTAAATCTTTTTGAGGGAGGCTTGGATGGCTATGTATTTCCCCCCTTAGGATGGCCTTTGCCGTATCCCATAGGTTTTGGATCAGAGTGTCTTCATTCTCATTGGTTTTCATGAATTGTTTAAGTTCTTCTTTGATTTCCTGGTTGATCCAAACTTTCTTGAGTAGGGTGGTCTTTAGCTTCCAAGTGTTTGAGTTCCTTCCAAATTTTATCTTATGGGTGAGTTCCAGTTTCATAGCATTGTGGTCTGAGAATATGCAGGGAATAATCTCAGTCTTTTGGCATCAGTTGAGCCCTGATTTGTGACCCAGTATGTGGTCTATTCTGGAGAAAGTTCCATGTGTGCTTGAGAAGAATGAGTATTCTGTTGTTTTAGTGTAGAATAATCTGTATATATCCATGAGGTCCATCTGGTTCAATATGCCATTCAATGCTCTTGTTTCTTTATTGATTTTCTGCTTAGATGATCTATTACTGAGAGTGGCATGTTAAGATCCCCTACTATTAATGTATTCATATCAATATGACTCTTTATCTTGATTAACAGTTGTCTTATGTAGTTGGCTGCTACTGTATTGGGGGCATAAATATTTAAATTGTTAGATCTTCTTGGTGGATAGACCTTTTAAGAATGGTGTAGTTGGGGGAACCTGGGTGGCTCAGTGGGTTAAAGCCTCTGCTTTAGGCTCAGGTCATGGTCTCGGGGTCCTGGAATCGAGCCCCACATTGGGCTCTCTGCTCAGCGGGGAGCCTGCTTTCTCCTCTCTTTCTGCCTGCCTCTCTGACTACTTGTGATCTTTGTCTATCAAATAAATAAATAAAATATTAAAAAAAAAAAAGAATGGTGTAGTTGTCCTTCTTTATCTCTAACTACAGCCTTTAGCTTAAAATCTAATTTACCTGATACAAGAATCGCTACCCCAGCTTTCTTTTGAGGCCCATTGGCATGAAAGATGCTTCTCCATCTCTTCACTTTCAGTCTGGATGTATACTTAGATTCCAAATGGGTCTCTTGTAGACAACATATGGATAGGTCCTGTCATTCTATCCAATCTGCAACCCTGTGCCATTTTAAGAGAATGTTTAGGCTGTTTACATTGAGAGTGATTATTGAAAGATACGTTTTTATTGACATCATGTTGCCTGTGAAGTCCTTGTTTCTATAGGTTGTCTCTGTAAATTTCTATTCTGTGATACTCTTGGGTTCTTTCTTCCTTAATAGAATCCCCCTTAATATTTCTTGTAGTGCTGGCTTGGTGGTCACATTCTCTTTTAAACCTTGCTGGTCTTGGAAGCTCTTAACTCTCCATCCATTTTGAATATAAGCCTTGCTGGATAAAGTATTCTTGGCTGCATGTTCTTCTCATTTAGTTCCCTGAATATGTCTTGCCAGCCCTTTCTGGCTTGCCAGGTTTCTGTGGACAGGTCTGACGTTGTTCTGATGGACCTTCCTCTGTACGTAAGGAATCTCTTCCCCTAGCTGCTCTCAGAAGTTCTTGTCTAAAATTATGATCCATCAGTTTCACAGTCAAGTGCTGAGGTGTTTCTAGGTTTGTTGATCTTGGAGGGTGTTCTTTCTACCTCTAGGACACGAGCACTGGTTCCATTCCCCAGGCTAGGAAAATTTTCATCAAGAATTTGTTATCTTTTGGTCTTCTTCCTTTCTCCTCCCCCTCAGGGATCCCAATAATTCTGATGCTGGAACATTTCATGGCATCATTTATTTCCCTAATTCTGTTTTCATGCTTTCTAAGCTGTTTGTTCCAGGCCTCCTCCTGATCCTTTTTCTCTATCAGTTTGTCCTCTAGATGACTAATTTTATCTTCTGCCCCAGTTACCATAGCTGTTAGAGTATTTAGATTAGATTGGATCTCATTTGTAGCATTTTTAATTTCTTCCTGGGCAGCTTTCGCTTTTGCCCTTAGAGATTCCACATTGTCACTAATGGTTTTCTCCAACCTAGCTATTGCCTGGATAATTGTTACCCTGAATTCCCTTTCCAACATACTGTTTATGTCCATATCCAATAGCTCTGATGAGAGAGGGCATAGTTTCTGAATTTTTCCTCTGTTGGGTATTCCTCCTCCTAGTCATTTTGCTGAGAGGTGGTTAAGGGGATGCGTAGCTGAATATATCAACCATGATCCAGGCAAGGTGCACCTTGGAATGCTTCTGAGCAATCAGAAGTCACCACCAAAAAGAAAGTAAAAAGAAAAAAGAGAGAGACAGAAAAAAAAAAAAAAGAAGACCCAGCCAGAACGAGCCCCAAAGGTAAGACTTATAAGGTATACAAACAAAAGTGGACAAATAAAAAGACCAACAAAAGTAAATGACAAGAGGGGTGCCTGGGTGGCTCAGTGGGTTAAAGCCTCTGCTTTTGGGTCAGGTCATGATCCCAGGGTCCTGGGATTGAGCCCCACATCGGGCTCTCTGCTCAGCATGGAGCCTGCTTCCCCCACTCTTTCTTTACCTGCCTCTCTGCCTACTTATGATCTCTGTCAAATAAATAAATAATATCTTTTTTAAAAGGGTAAATGACAAGAAAAAAAAAAGAGAACCCAACCAAAATGAACCCCAAGGATAAGAATTATAATACCAGAACAAAAACAAATACACAGAAACACCAACAGAAAGAAAAAGATGGGAGGGTGGTTATAAATCCTTGATGTGGGCAAGGAAGTTTATCTTGATTCTTCCTGGGTATATATTGATATCTTGTTAAAGGACTCAACTTTTCAGAGGTAAAGGGAGATTAAAACTTGTTTACATCTAGGGGTAGTATTGATTAGGGAAAGGGGATTACCTTGAAGCTTATATCTATATATATATTTAAAAAATAGAAAAGACAAAGAAAAACACAGGTATATGTATGAAAAAAGTTCAAGTTAAAAGGCTATTATGGAATATGTTGTATTAAACCTCATTGTAATGGTAAGTAGGTTAGAAAATTAAAAAGTACATGAATAGTGAGAACGAATTAAAAACAAAAGTTGTATCTATGAAACATACAGGTTTTAGGGCAATACTGAGAGCTTAATATCTTGTTTTCCCCTGATATTGGGGTTTTACAGTTTTATGGGGACCTTGTGGTGGTTGTCCTCTCATTCTTTTGGCTGGCTTTCTGGGGGAGGGGCCTGCCACATTTTTCAGGCATTCTTGCTTGGGTTGAGTCCTCCTGCCCCCTATCAAGGGGCTGGGCTCTGTGGAAACTGGTTTTTCAGGCTTTCATTCTCTGGAGGTTTTTTATCTTTGGTGGCTTTTTGTGGCTCTTTGAAGGTTTGGTGGAAAGCAAACTGCACCTAGACCTCCGCCTCAGAGAGAAGCCTCAGTCTGCTCCCATCTGGGTGGTGCAGAACATACAGATTCCTGTTCTGCAAACTCCGCTGAACTGTGCAGCCCCTCACAGGCAGAGCCCGTGCCCAGCCATCGTCTCAGGGGTTGCCCAAAGCTCCCGCTTGTCTCTGTACCCCTGCGCTACTAGAACTGCAAACGATATTAGTTCAGGGAGCCCATTTCCAGTGGCTGCCTTTGCCAGTACTGCTGTCTGGGGTCCAGACCTCAGGTTGCCACTGTGGAGTCACACTCAGCTGCTCCTAGAGACTGCTGGCTAGTGCCCACATGTTTTCTTAGGCACTGGCGGGGAGTGGGTCAGACCCTGGTCACGCAGTGCACAAAAGTTCTAGGGAACACAGGTTGGTGCCGTCACCAGGCTCCCCCATGCAGGGGCAGGAGTGTGCCCAGCCTAGTCGTGATGCAAGCTGCGCAACCCTGAGGGACTCTGCCGCACTGTCTCTGGCTTGGGTGGTCGCCAGTGGTAACCATCCTGGGACCTTGGGCTTAGGCCCCTGTCCATGACCACCCAATTCCACCAGTTGCCCCTTAAGATCTTTTGCTCTTTTTGAGCGCTTTTAACCAGACTCCAAGTTAATGCTGGTCTCCAATCACAGGGCACTTTTATATTGGGGTATTACTTTCTAATAGGTTGCTTCTGGTGGCTCCCTTCCCCTTCTGCTTATCCTCCAGTATCACTCTGAGCATTCCCACTCTGCTTTACCTCTTCACTGATGTCTTCTGTCCCCACAGAGATCCAGAAGTGTTTAATCCTACACCTCCGGTTGATTTCATGGGTGTTCAAAGTGTTCTGGTAGATAATTAGCTCACTTTCGGGGACTGGTTGAAACAGAGTCTCCTACTCCTCTGCCATCTTGCCCCTCCTCCCCAAGAGCATTATTAAGTCATGGAATTGAAACCAAAAGGAGCCAAGATACTAACCAGAAAAATCACGGTGATGGCAAAGTTGTGGGTTTTCTAACATTTCGTTGCTTTACTCTGTATAATATATTCCCTTGGTGTCTTTATGATTATCATTAACTAATAACAAATCACCAACTTAGATTCAGATCCAAGAATATAGGAAATGAAAGTAACTAAAAATTGTGTTTCCAAGCAATGAAATGATAATGGAAGTGAATCATCATGGGTACAGAGTGTACAACAATATTATTTCTTATTTTCTTCTGATTTGTGATTTTTCTAAACTTGTGGGATGAACTAAAATACAACAACCTCATATCTTTACTCCAGGGTAATTTCTAATAATACTTGCTTATCAGGAACTTAAAAATGGAGCTTCCATTTGGCTATGGATTTTTCCAAATTCTGATGGCAGATAGGAGTATAAATAATTTCTGATACTCAGTTCAGCACTCAGTGAAATCTGCCATATAGGCTTCTTTCAAAAGTAATTACGCTTTTGTCAAGTTTACAGGATGTTTCATACATGAATGATGAAATGATCCAACTTTTACTTTATAGAAAAATTATTTCTGATCACTAGGAGTGGCTCCCCTAAAAAGTTGCATTGATAAGATGCCACTGGCTTATGAAGATTAGAAGAGAGAATAAAAATCACAGTGTGTTCTGTATATCAGATAAGATACTGGTTTGAAATGATTGAAATCCTTCCTGGAAAATTGTCTTAATCAGCAATCAATATTTTTCCACTTGACTGAAGGCAGCTGAAGAAATTCATGGGCTTATAAAACAGTAGAGCAAGAAAGGACCTTGAAAATAATCATAAACATTTTCCTTTTTATAAATCAGGAACCCTTACAGATCAAGGTTAAATATCTTGAATCTCAAAACTAAGAAGTAGCTGGGACAATAAATTAACTCTCTTACCTGCCAGACTAATTAAAATTGGATAATCTATCTCCACATGAACTTCAGCAAAATCCACTCCCTCATTTACACATGGCCTGATCAATCTAAGCCTGGGTTTATGGACAGGATACAAAGGCAAAAACTCAAAAGGCCAAATTTTTCTGACTTGATTTGTCCTTGTTTTGGGCAAGTTCACTGCAGAAACTCATCAAGAAAAGACAAGAACAAAAGGTGACAGTGTAATTTTCATAGGGGTGGGGAGATTGGATGAATAAACTTTAGGTTTGTATTTAACACTGGATATAGTCTTGGGTGACAGCTTTTCAAAATTTTAGCTCCGGACAGCACTCCCACTCAAATGTAGGATTTCAGAAAAGGAATAATCTGAATTGGAACTTTCTCTATATGGGAAAGAAGGATTCTTCCCAGGGCAGAGCTCTTACAAGTCTTGGTATTTAAGCAAGAATGTGAACTAACACAGTTTAGCTATGTTTTTAACAGCACAGATTGAAACAAAAGGAATTCTCTGCTTAATCTAGAGTGAATCAGAACATTTTAATTAGCCAAAACACTCTGAGCATCTGGATGAGTTAAATTTTTAGTGGAAGAGAGGTGCTGAATTGGATTTACACTGAGCTGGATTTGCATTTGAATGGCATTGGCATTCAAAGCAGGATGGGTTGTGTCCTGAATTTGGGACTGGAAAACCATCCCTCAGGTGCTGAATGTCAGGAAAGTCTTTATCATTGAGGATTCCAAAGAAAGGAAACTAGGTGATACCATGCACATTAGCGAATCCACTGAGGAACCCAGCATAGTGCTATGTGTGCTGCTAGCTAATATGAAAAATTCGGCGAACTAGTTTGTTTGTCTGCAAGGAATGAAACAATCTACTGGACATTTTCCCTGTTTGGTTTCAGTTAATCAGTGTGTTGGTGTTGGATATGTACAACGTAGCTTCATGTACCACAGAGCTTGTATCTCACAGTTGTGTTCGGGCTTCTCTCTGTTGCTCATGCAGAGCTTTGTATCCTTTAGTCCTCTATGAGGAAGAACTCTCTAACCATATCCCTTGGCCTATAGAAAAAAAGTCATGATTGCCTCCTTGCTGCATTATCAGAGGATCTTAGGCCAACATCATTTTTCTTTAAAGGTTTTCTTTAAATAATAAATAATACCAGACCTTGAGTTTTATGCTTTTTATTAAAAATTTTGACTAATTAAAAATTAGGTATTTTATAAAGATATGGAGTCTTTAACATTTGTTCTTAACTTGGATATGAAGTTAAGGAGAATAGTTGCTTTTGAGCATAGAACTATAGCATTTGGGCTCTTTCTGCTCCTAGAAAAGTGCTGAGCCTGAAAAATCAAGAGTAGGCATATAGATCTCACATGTCGTCATGTGCTCCAAAGCCCTGGTTGCCCAAATAAATTTGTCCTTCAATCTCCCACCCTTCTTTCTGATCTGAAGTAGGGCAACAAAAGATAAATTTCACAACTGTTTTGGCTCCTAGACATTGGTTGGCCCTGTGTTTGCTTCTCCATTCTGAAAGTTAAGGTGGGTCCCTCTCCTGTAGACTCACAGTGGATGGTCTCTAGGATGGCATTTAGGCTAAGCTTTGTGGACTGGTACCAAGCCTGCAGAGTCAAATCTCACCCCTGTGGGTGCCAGGCAGCCCAGGGCAACAAGCATGAGGGAAAAGTGGGCACTGGATCACCACATCAGCTTCTGGGATTATTATCTTACTGATTCTCGGATGTGTACTCTGGAGTTTCATTCTAGGGGAAGAGCCCCAGTTCTTTCCAGCTCGGAGTAGGGAGTTTATGAAAGACATAGCATGTGCAGGATCTCTGGAGCACAATCCCTGTTAGAGCCAGTATCTAAAGTCCCATTCTCATTGCCAGCTTCCGAGCAAACTTTATTGCAGAAACCAGCTATTTTTTTTTCCTATCTTATTAGAACTGCAGGGGAAAATTAATTTTCCCCAAGATTTTTATTACAAAAAGGTAATGAGAGTCCTTTACACCATGTCAGAATCACAATAAATACTTTTGAATGCTTTTAATAAGCAGTAAGGCCAGTTGGGTTAGGGAAGAAAACTTGGTCAGCATTAATAAAGCTTTTAAAAATGCTTCTGTCCAAGTACCACAGAACAGCAGTAATAATAATAGTGGGACAAATCTCATCTGTGGAGATGGGCTGGTGTTTACAGTCATGGCCTAACAGCTTCTCATTTGCTACACCTTCTCTCTTCCATTTTGTGTAGAAATGATATGGGGTTAGAAGTAAATCTACACATCGGGACGCCTGGGTGGCTCAGTGGGTTAAGCCGCTGCCTTTGGCTCGGGTCATGGTCCCAGCATCCTGGGATCGAGTCACATCGGGCTCTCTGCTTGGCAGGGAGTCTGCTTCTCCCCTCCCCTCTCTGCCTGCCTCTCTGCCTGCTTGTGTGATCTCTGTCTATCAAATAAATAAATTAAAAAAAAAAAAAAGTAAATCTACACACATATAAGTAATTAATCTAACACAAAGGGGGCAAGAATATACAATGGGGAAAGGACAGTAAATAACTGATGTTAAGAAAACTGGACAGCCACATGCAGAAGAGTGAGACTAGACTGCTATCTTACACCATACAACATTTACTAAAAAGGGATCAAAGTCTTGAATGTACAAGCTGAAACCATAAACCTCCTAGAAGAAAACACAGGTAGTAAGCACCTTGACATTTGTTTGGTCATAATTTTTTGGATCTGACCCTAAAAGGAAAGGCCACAAAATAAAAAATAAACAAGTGGGACTACATCAAAAAATGCCAAACAAACAAACAAAAACCTGAAAGAGAAGACAACCTGGTGAATGGGAGAAAATGTTTGCAAGTCACATAGCAAATAAGGGTTTAATTTCTAAAATATATAAAGTACTCATACAAACCAATAGCATCAAAACAACAACAACAAAAACCCACAGAAAATCTGATTGAAAAATAAGCAGAAAATGTGAACAGACTTTTTTTTTTTTTTTAAAATAGGGAGAGAATAGAGGGGAGGGAGGAAGGAGGAGCAAAGGGAGAGGGAGAGAGAGACTCTTAAATGGACTCCATGCCCAGTGCAGCTGATATGGGGCTCAATCCCACAACCCTGAGATCATGACCTGATCCCAAATCAGGAGTCAGATGCTTAACTAACTGAGCCACCTAGGTGCCTCTGAACAGAGATTTTTCCAAAGAAGACATCTAGATGGCCAACAGACACATGAAAACATACTCAACTTTGCTCATCATCAAGAAAATGAAAATCCAAACAACAATGAATTATCACTTTATACCTGTCACAATGGCTAAAATAAAAAACACAAGAAAAAACAGGTGTTGGTGAGGATGTAGAGAAAAAGGAACCCTCGTGCACTGTTGGTGGGAATGCGAGCTGATATAGCCACTCTGGAGAATAGAGTGGGGGGTTCCCTATAATGTTAAAAGTAGAACTACCCTACAATCCAGTAATCATGCTATTGGGTATTTACCCCAAAAATACAAAAACACTAATCCAAAGGGATATATGCACCCCAATGTTTATAGGAGCATTATTTACAATAGCCAAACTACAGAAAGCCCAAGTGTTCATCAATAGATGAATGGATAAAGAAGATGCAAGCTATATAGAAAGAGAGGGGCAGAAAGTATATTGGAGCAAATTATAGCAGAGAATCTCCCTAATTTGGTGAATGGAAGAGCATCCAAATCCAGGAGGCACAGAGAAGTTTCCTCAAAAATACATAAAAATAGGTCAGCACCCTGTCCTCTAATAGTAAAACTTAAAAGTCTCAGTGACAAGGAGAAAATCCTGAAAGCAGCTCAGAACAGGAGGTCTGTGGAACAGTAGAAATATTGGATTGGCAGCAGACCTATCCACAGGGACCTGGCAGGCCAGAAAGGACTGGCAGGATATATTCAGAGCACTAAAAGAGAAAAATATGCAGCCAAGAATACTATATCCAACTACGCTCTCATTGAAAACAGAAGGAGAGGGCACCTGGGTGGCTCAGTGGGTTAAGCCACTGCCTTCAGCTCAGGTCATGATCTTGGGGTCCTGGGATTGAGTCCCGCATCAGGCTCTCTGCTCAGTGAGGAACCTGCTTTCCCCTCTCTCTCTGCCTGCCTCTCTGCCTACTTGTGATCTCTCTCTGTCAAATAAATAAATAAAATCTTAAAAAAAAAAAAAAAAGGAGAGATAAAAAACTTCCAGGACAAACAAAAACGAAAAAATGTGCAAACACCAAACCAGCTCTACAGGAAAGATTGAAAGGGGTCCTCTAAGCAAAGAGAGAGCCTAAATGTAACAGACCAGAAAGGAACAGAGACAGTATACAGTAGCAGTCACCTTACAGACAATATAATGGCACTAAGTTTGTATCTTTCAATAGTTACCCTGAATGTAAATGGGTTAAATGCCCCAATCAAAAGACACAGGGTATCAGAATGGGTTAAAAAAAACAATACCCATTGATATGCTCTCTGCAAGAAACTCCTTTTAGACCCAAAGACACCTCCATATTTAAAGTGAGGGGGTGGAAAACAATTTACCATGCTAATGGATATCAAAAGAAAGCTGAGGTGGCAATCCTTAGATCAATTAGATTTTAAGCCAAAGACTATGATAAGAGACGAGGAAAGACATTATATCATACTCAAAGGGTCTGTCCAACAAGATCTAACAATTTTAAATATCTATGCCCCTAACGTGGGAGCAGCCAGTTATATAAAACAATTCATAACAAAATCAAAGAAACACATAGACAATAATGCAATAATAGTAGGGGACTTTTTTTTTTTTTAAAGATTTTATTAATTTATTTTGTCAGACAGAGCGCACAGGAGTGAGCACAGGCAGACAGAGTGGCAGGCAGAGGGAGAAGCAGGCTCCCTGCCGAGCAAGGAGCCCGATGTGGGACTCGATCCCAGGATGCTGGGATCATGACCTGAGCTGAAGGCAGCCGCTTAACCAACTGAGCCACCCAGGCGTCCTAGTAGGGGACTTTAATACTCCCCTCACTGAAGTGGACAGATCATCTAAGCAAAAGAGCAACAAGGAAGTAAAGGCTTTAAATGACACATAGATGGACATCCATCTATTTTCAGAACATTCCATCCCAAAGCAACAGAATACACATTCCTCTCTAGTGCATGTGGAACATTCTTCAGAATAGATCACATCCTAGGTCACAAATCAAGTCTCAACTGGTACCAAAAGATTGGGATCATTCCCTGCATATTTTCAGACCACAATGCTTTGAAACTAGAACCCAACCACAAGAGGAGAATTGGAAAGAACTCAAATACATGGAGACTAAAGAGCATCCTACCAGAGAATGAATGGGTCAACCAAGAAATTAAAGAACTAAAAAAGAAATCATGGAAACAAATAAAAATGAAAACACAGCTGTTCAAAATCTTTGGGATACAGCAAAGGTGGTCCTGAGAGGAAAGTATACAGCAATATAAGACTTTCTGAAGAAACAAGAAAGGTTTCAAGTACACAACCTAACCCTACACCTAAAGGAGCTGGAGAAAAAGCAGCAAAGAAAGCCTAAACCCAGGAGAAGAGAAATAATAAAGATCAGAGCAGAAATCAATGAAATAGAAACCAAAAGATCAGCAGGAGAGATCAATGAAACTAGGAGGTGGTTCTTTGAAAGAATTAGTAAGATTGATAAACTCCTGGCCAGACTTATCAAAAAGAAAGATGAAAACACCCAAATCAATAAAATCATGAGTGAAAGAGGAGAGATCACCATCAACACCAAAGAAATACAATTATAAGAACATATTATGAGCAACTATACACCAGCAAATTTGACAATCTGGAAGAAATGGATGCATTCCTAGAGACGTATAAAGTATGAAAACTGAACGGATCCATAACCAGTAAGGAGATTGAAGCAGTCATCAAAAATCTCCCAATAAGAGCCCAGGGCCAGAGGCCTTCCCAAGGGAATTCTACCAAACATTTAAAGAAGAATGAATACCTATTCTGAAACTGTTCCAAAAAATAGAAATGGAAGGAAAACTTCCAAACTCATTTTATGAGGCCAGCATTACTTTGATCCCAAAACCAGACAAAGACCCCATCAAAAAGGAGAATTACAGACCAATATCCTTGATGAATACTGATGCAAAAATTCTCACCAAAATAGTAGCCAGTAGGATCCAACAGTACATTAAAAGGATTATTCACCACGACCAAGTGGGGTTTATTCCTGGGTTGCAAGGTTGGTTCCATCCACAAATCAATCAATGTGATACAGTACATTAATAAAGAAAGAACAAGAACCATAGGATGCTCTCAGTAGATGCTAAAAAAAAGCATTTGACAAAGTAGAGCATCCTTTCTTGATCAAAACTCCTCACAGTATAGAGATAACAGGGTACCTACCTCAATATCATCAAAGCCATCTATGAAAAACCCACAGCAAATATCATTCTCAATGGGGAAGAAACTAAGAGCTTTCCCCCTAAGGTCAGGAACACAGCAGGGCTGTCCACTATCACCCCTGCTATTCAACATAGTACTAGAAATCGTAGCCTCAGCAGTCAGACAACAAAAAGAAATAAAAGGCATCTGAATCAGCAAAGAAGAAGTCAAACTCTCACTCTTTGCAGATGATACGATACTTTATGTGGAAAACCCAAAAGACTCCATTCCTAAACTGCTAGAACTCATACAAGAATTCAGTAACATGTCAGGATATAAAGTCAATGCACAGAAATCAGTTACATTTCTAAACACCAGCAACAAGCGTCACAGCCAGCGTGACAACACGACCAGGGTCGAGAGGGTAAGAGGATGGTGAGACGACGACAAGATGCAAAGAGATGGGGACAGGAAGGGCAAGCAAGGAGGATGATGTCCAAGCAATGCCAATTTTATTCACGGCTGTGAGGCATAATATACCTAACAGCAACAGTCATAAGGAAGTGTCTATTTTTAGCTGTTTACTACAGAGTTTTGCAGCATACACAAAAACCCCTCAAGCTTCCCTATCATCTATTTCCCAAGTATTAATAGCAGATCCTCTGAAGCCAGTGGCCTCAGTCTTCAGATAACTCCTTAACCAGCTGCACTAACTTCAAAGTGGCTTACAATGGTGTAGCTTATGGCCTGTACAAGGACAGCACAATCCCACAATGATTTACTGAGCAGCCTGTTTTGCCCATTCCAGATAGGCACATGCAGGCAACCACGTCAGCGAGTCTTAGGATCCATAGCTCAGGCCCTTTCTCAAGCGCTGCTCAACTTTTCTACCCACAGGGCTATTAACCCCTGGGCTTCCAGGAGGCGTGAGTCGGGGCCTGGTTTGGTCTCTTGACTCCAGCCCAGTCCATGGCTGCCTACAAACAAGACAGAAGAAAGAGAAATTATGGAGTCAATCCCATTTGCAGTTGCACCTAATACCATAAGATATCTAGGAATAAACCTAGAATAGAACCTAGAATAACCAAAGAGGCAAAGACTCTGTACTCAGGAAACTATACAGTACTCATGAAAGAAATTGAGGAAGACACAAAGAAATGGAAAAATATTCCATGGTCATGGATTGGAAGAACAAATATTGTGAAAATGTCTATGTTACTTAGAGCAATCTGTACATTTAATGCAATCCCTATCAAAATACCATCCATTTTTTCAAAGAAATGGAACAAATAACCCTAAAATTTATATGGAACCAGAAAAGACCCCAAATAGCCAGAGTAACGTTGAAAAAGAAAACCAAAGTTGGCAGTATAATAATTCTAGACTTCAAGCTCTGTTATAAAGCTCTAGTCATCAAGAAAGTATGGTACTGGCACAAAAACAGATACATAGATCAATGGAGCAGAATAGAGAGGCCAGAAATAGACCCTCAACTCCCTGGTGAACTCATCTTCAAGCAGGAAAGAATGTCTAATGGACAAAAGACAGTTTCTTCAACAAGTGGTGTTGGGGAACTTGGACAGCCACATGCAGACAATTTCCTTATACCATACACAAAAAAGACTCAAAATGGATAAAAGGCCTCAATGTAAGACAGGAATCCATCAAAATCCTTGAAGAGAACACAGGCAGCAATCTCTTTGACCTCAGCCACAGCAACTTCTTCCTAGAAACATTGTCGAAGTCAAGGGAAGCCAGGGCAAAAATGAACTATTGGGACTTCATCAAGATCAAAAGCTTTTGCACAACAAAGGAAATAGTTAACAAAACCAAAAGACAACTGACAGAAGGGAGAAGATATTTGTAAATGACATATCAGATAAAGGGCTAATATCCAAAATCTATAAAGAACTTATCAAACTCAACACCCAAAGAACAAATAATCTAAACAAGAAATGAGCAAAAGATGTGAACAGACATTTCTGCAAAGAAGATATCCAAATGGCCCACAGACACATGAAAAAGTGTTCAGCATCACTTGGCATCAGGGATATACATATCAAAACCACAGTGAGATATTATCACCTTACACCAGTAAGAATTGCTAAAATTAACCAGTCATGAAAAGACAGGTTTTGGTGATGATGCAGAGAAAGGGGACCCCTCCTATATTGTTGGAATGCAAGCTGGTGCAGCCACTCTGGAAAACAGTATGTAACAGTCAAAAAGTTGTAAATAGAGCTACCCTATGACCCAGCAATCGCACTACTGGGTATTTACCCTAAAGATACAAATGTAGGGATCTGAAGTGGCAAATGCACCCAAATGTTTATAGCAACAATGTCCATAATAGCCGAACTATGGAAAGAACCTAGATGTCCATCAACAGATGAATGGATAAAGAAGAAGTGGTATATATACACATGGAATACTATGCAGCCTTCAAAAAGGGAAATCTTGCCATTTGCAATGGTGTGGATGGAACAAGAGGGTATTATGCTAAGTGAAATAAGTCAATCAGAGAAAGACAATTATCATATGATCTCTCTGATATGAGGAATTTGAGAGGCAGGGTGGGAGGTTGTGGGGGAAGGGACAAAAAAATGAAATAAGTTGGGACTGGGGAGGGAGAGAAACCATAAGAGACTCTTAATCTCAGGAAACAAACTGAGGGTTCCTGGAGGTTGGTGGGGGAGGGATAGGGTGGCTGGGTGATGGGCACTGGGGAGGATATGTGCTATGGTGAGTGCTGTGAATTGTGTAAGACTGATGATTCACAGACCTGTACCCCTGCAACAAATAATACACTGTAGGGTAATAAAAAACAAAAACCAACCCCAGAATAGTCTTTCTTATTCCAGTAAAGATTAGCTCTCGTAAATGTTAAAATACTTCTCAGGGATTATTTGCCCTTTAGTAAATGTTATAATACTTCTCACAGGATTAAAGCTACGTGGAGAATTGTCCATCTATGCAGCAATCTGGCAGAAACAGTCAATTCTCCTTCTAGCCTACCGCCTCCCTTGGACATTGTACAAGGAAGAATCTCCTTGGTTCTAGAGTCCTTGCCTAGCATAGTGGTTTTCAACTGGAGGTGATTCCCTGCCTCCAGCAATAACTGGAGACATTTTTGGTTGTCACCGTTTTGGAGGGGCTGCTGGTACCTAGGGCAGAGAAGCCAAGGATGTTGCTAGACACCCTACAGTGCATAGATTTCTCCCCAAAGAACTACCTGATTCAAAATGTCAGTAGTACCGAGGTTGAGAAGCTGATTTAGAATAGCAAAGGTTTCGGGACACCTGGGTGGCTGAGTCAGTTAAGCCACTGCCTTTGGCTCAGGTCATGATCCCAGGGTCCTGGGATCAAGTCCTGCATCGGACTCCTTGCTTGGCAGGGAGCCTGCTTCCACCTCCCCTTCTGCCTGCCTCTCTGCCTAGTTGTGATCTCTCTGTCAAATAAATAAATAAGATCCTTTAAAAAAAAAAAAAAGAATAGCAAGGGTTTCAAGCAAAACATTCAGGAGCAGATATTAGCTGGCCTCAATCATACATGTCTTAATAATGGGAGTAAGCTGGTGGGGAACAATGAATAGAGGGCATGCTAAGGATTCTTCTTATGAAGGCTTCAGTCTGTCTTTCTGTTTACAGGGCCTGATTCCCTTTGTGGCCAGGCACCGTGAGGTGAAATGCTGTGGGACACCTTCTCCACCGTGGACAAACTCATGTGAAATTGATGTATAAACCAGGTCAATAGACTACCTTATAACTAGAAATAGGATTTGGGAATATTGCTTGAATAATTTTATCAGGATAATCTCTCCCTGCAGGGTAATTGGCAAGATTAAACACATAATCATATTTCTTGGAAAACATACACTCAGAGAGAAGGGAGTTAGTTAGACCAGTGGCATATCGTGTGAGAACTTTCTGTCTTGGAGGCCACTGTTTCATACACCTATCAAAGGGACAAGACACTTTTTTATTCATACATTTTTAATTTGAAAAACAATTTTAAAATACAAATTATATGTGTGTGGTGTAAAATGTGATGTTTTGTCATGCATCCTTTTTGTGAGTGGATTAGATCACCACCACAGTCAAGGTAATTAAGGTATCCAACGTACACCTGGTTACCACTTGTGTGTGTTGCGGGGGGGGGAGAACTTAAGATATACCTCTTAGCAGATTAGTGATGTCGAACACCTTTTCCTATATGCATAATTTTTATGTGTAATCTGTATAATTCTCCCTATAATGTATTCTAGGAGTTTTATGGTCTTGGGTCTTTTGTTTAAGTCTTTAATCCATTTGGAGCTGATTTTGTTCATTGTGTAAGAGGCCACTTTAATTTTTTTGCACATAATTATCCAGCTTTCCCAGCATCATCATTGAAGACACTATCCTTTCTTGTTGTGTTGTTGTGTGTTCTTGGCACCCTGTTGAAGAGTAGCTGTGTCATCCTCAATTTCTTTCCTCAATGTTTTATAGTTTTCCACGTACAGGACTTTTACCTCCTTGTTTAAATTTATCCCCAAGTATTTCATTCTTTGTGATATTGTTGTAAATGGGACTGTTTTCTTGATCTCCTTTTTGGGGAGCTCCTTGTTGGTATAAAGAAATCTTGCCAGTTTTTTAATACTGATTTGAAAACCTATAACTTAACTGATTATGTTTATTAATTCTAACAGTTTTTTTTAATGGAGTCTTCTTAGGGCTTTCTATATATAGGATCATGTCATCTGCAAACAGAAATAATTCTACTTCTTTCTTTCTGATTTCCATGCCTTTTGTTTATTTCTTTATCTCATCTGACTTCTCTGTCTAGGACTTCCAATACTATGTTGAATACAGGGGGCAAGAGTGGGCATCCCTTGCCTTGTACTGGACTTTTTTTTCAATGTAAGCATTTATTTATAAACTTCCTAATACTGCTTTTGTTGCATCTCATAAGTTTTGGTATGTTGTATCTTAATTTTTTTTCTTTTTAAATTTAAATTAAATTAGCCAAGGTATGGTACATCACTGGTTTTTGATATAATGTTTAATGATTCATTAGTTCAGTGAAGCACCCAGTGCTCAATCATGTCACACGTGTTAGTTCTCTTTTTTGTTTGTTAGTTTCTAGAGTCAAGAGTCTCATATGGTTTGTCTCCTTCTCTGATTTCTTCCCATTCATTTCCCCTCATGCCACCCTTATTATTCTCTGCAGTATTGCTTATGTTCCACATATGAGTGAAACCATATGATAATTGTGTTTCTCTGATTGACTTATTTCACTTAGAGTAATACCCTCCAGTTCCACCCATGTCGATGCAAATGGTAAATATTCATCTTTTCTGCTGGCTGAGTAATATTCCATTGTATATATGAACCACATTTTATTTATCCATTCATCCATTGAAGGACATCTTGGCTTCTTCCACAGTTTGGCTGTTGTGGACATTGTGGTTACTGGGATGCATGTGCTCCTTCTTTTCACTACATCTATGTGTTTGGTGTAAATACCCAGTAGTGCAATTGCTAGGTCACAGGGTAACTCTATTTTTAATATCCTGAGGAACCTCCATATTGTTTTCCAGAATGGCTGTACCAGCTTGCATTCCCACCAACAGTGTCTAAAGGCAAGGGAAACAAGCAAAAATGAACTATTGGGATCAAGCAAAAATGAACTGTTGGGATCTCATCAAGATAAAAAGCTTCTGCACAGCAAAGGAAACAATCAACAAAACTAAAAGTCAACCTATGAAATGGGTGAAAATATTTGCAAAATGACATTACAGATAAAGGACGGGTTTTCAAGATCTAAAGAGAACTTCTCAAACTCAACACCCCAAAAATAAATAATCCAGTCAAAAAATGGGCAGAAGACATGAACTTCTCCAAAGGAGACATCCAAAAGGCCAACAGACACATGAAAAATGCTCCATACCACTTGCCATCAGGGAAATACAAATTAAAACCACAATGAGATACCACATTACACCAGTCAGAATGGCTAAAATTAAGCCAGTAAACAACAAATGTTGACGAGGATGTGGAGGAAGGAGAACCCTCTTACACTCTGTTTTAATTTTTATTTGTCTCAAAATATTTTGAAAATTCTCTTTGGATTCCTTGTTTGAGGCAATGGTTACTCAAAATTGTGTTTTTGGCTTCCATGCATTTGTGAATTTTCCTATTTTCTCAGTGTTGATTAGTTTCATTCCACTGTGGTCCAAAAAGATGCCTGTAATACATTAAAAATTTAAGACTAGGGGTGCCTGGGTGTCTCAGTGGGTTAAAGCCTCTGCTTTCGGCTCAGGTCATGATCTCAGGGTCCTGGGATCGAGCCCCGCATCGGGCTCTCTGCTCAGCAGGGAGCCTGCTTCTCCCTCTCTCTCTGCCTGCCTCTCTGCCTACTTGTGATCTCTATCTGTCAAATAAATAAAATCTTTTAAAAAAAATTTTAAGACTTGTCTGTGACCTAACATGTGATATATCTTGGAGAGTATTCTGTGTGTGTTTGAGAAAAATGTTTATCTGCCACCATTGCTTGGAGTGTTCTAAATATGTCTATTTGGTTCATTTGGTCTATAATGTTGTTCAAGATAGCTCTTTCTTTATTGATTTCCTGTCTGGATATTCTTTTCATTATTGAAAGTGGAGTATTAAAGCTTCCTACTCTTATTGTATTGCTGTGAATTCTTCCCTTCAGACCTGCCAATATTTGCTTTACAAATTTAGGTATTTTGATGTTGGGTGTGTATACATTTACAATTTTTATATCTTTTTGTTGAATTGACTCTTTCATCATTATATAATGACTCCCTTTTTCTCTAGAGGCAGTTGCTAACTTAAGTATAACCACTACTGTTTTAATTTTGTACCATTTTCATGGGATATCTCTTAGGGACAAGATACTTTTGATGGGCAAGGGGAAGGTTCATTGGGGGGAACTCTGAACCCTCCTCCCAAGGTGTCACTGGAATAGCTCTATTTATATCTGCTTTATTCACTGGAGTTTTGCTTAAAATTCCATTAGGGAAAAAATGGTTCTACTATTTACAATGCTAGAAATTCTTCTGTGTTGTCCACTGACCCACCACTCATCCCTGACCTACTGACATGTTTCCTCTCTGGCTGGTCATTCACAGATGCTTTAGGCTGGATTCTGTTGTGTTTACAGAGCTCTTCTCGAGACAGGCCACTGAGGATACAGTCAATTACGTTTTGGCTTATTAAACTCCCTGTGGTGGATTGAATTTTATCACCATGAAAGTCCCAACTCCTGGTGCCCCTGAATGTGACCTAACTTAGAAATAGGATCTTGGCAGATTGTAGGTCAGATGATTCTCTCAGTTTAGTATGACTGTATCCTTATCAAATGTCCATTTGAACCCAAGGACAGACATGCACACAGAGAGAACATGATGGGAAGAAGAGGCATCTGCAAGCCAAGGGATATCAGAAATCTCCAGCAAACCACCAGAAACTGGAAACTGGAACATATCTCCTGCCAACACTGATCTGATCTCAGACTTCTAGCCTCCAGAACAGTGAGATGGTAAGATTCTGCTATTAAACAACCCAGTTGGTGGCCCTTGGTTATGGCAGTCATAGAAAATGATGGAAGCCCACATTCCAGCTCTGAGTTTGAAAGCCACTGAGATTGGAGTTTTCAGTGTTCCCGGACCTTGTCAGTTTCACACTGACAGCTCATCTCTGGGACTGTTTTCACCTCTAGCTAATCTCATTCATTAGGGGTGATTGTTCATGAGCTTCACTTAAAAGCTGGAAGCCTTATTTCCAAATTCTTGTAGGGGTACAGGGCACATGTCTCATAAATTCTTTCTTGTACCTACAAAACATCCTATACCCGGGTTTCTTTTGGGTCTCTAAAACGCAGAAGTGAGAGAAACGATGAGAAAGTCAAATGAGAAGCAATCAAGGCTTATTAGAAAAAAAAAAGAGCTGGCTCACAGTGGGTTCGTACTATGAATAAGGTCATCTTAGCTTATTCTTCTCAGAAGTAGACTTATTGTCATGATTATGATTATGATTATGATTATTGCCAAAAAACCAAGGGAATGGGAGGGTCAGGAACTTCTTAATTATCTAGTATACCTAGCCTTAAACTGGAGAATGAGTTGGCAAAACAGACCTTGACAGCAAGCAGTTCAAATAAGTTGGCGCAAGATTAATAGGTTTCTAATTGCCAATTTCCATGCAAATGTAGTTAAGGCAGTAGCTGCTGCCTTGTAATAAGCTGGAGGCTTATTTGCACTGTTTTCTAAGACCCTTGGCAGGTCATCAGGAGTTTAAAACCAATAGGTAGTTACTCACAAAGAATTTTTAACCTCCTCATGCTGGGGCTCAAAAACTATGGCCAGACGATGTTAAGCCTGGCTCTCAGAGTCCTCCAGTATGTTCACAAACACACTCAAGCAGCCTCCTCTAGGCTCTTTTCCTAAAAAACAAATATTTCCACATTGGAGCTCTTCCAAGCTTTTCTGCCTTAACGATTGACATCTCATCCACTGACTTGCTTGAGTCCTAAGAATCACCCTTGATGTCTCCCTCCCTTGCTTTCTCGCAGCCAAAACATAACCAAGTGCTGTCATCTTTGACTCCTAAATATCTATAAAACCACGGCCCCCTCCTGACTGCCAGCCCCCTACCTGTCATGACCTCTCATTTCCAGGATGGTAATAATCTCCCGACCGGCCTCTTTTCATCTCTTCTTGCTCTGATGTAAACATAGACAAAGACATAGTTCTTACCCTCATTGAGCTTAGTGTGGAAGGGGTGTGGGATGGGGAGGGAAACCATTAATCAAAAAATTATATAACTTTTGGGACGCCTGGGTGGCTCAGTTGGTTAAGCGGCTGCCTTCAGCTCGGGTCATGATCCCAGTGTCCTGGGATCGAGTCCCGCGTCGGGCTCCTTGCTCAGAAGTGAGCCTGCTTCACCCTCTGCCTGCCACTCTGTCTGCCTGTGCTTGCTCCTGCGCTCTCTCTCTATCTGACAAATAAATAAATAAAATCTTTAAAAAAATTATATAACTTTTTATAAAGGTAAAAATCATAATGGTGATACATACTAAGGACAGGTGCATGGGCTCTAAAAACTTTCAGCAGGGGAACTGATCATATCGGGGAAGCCTTTCTCTAGAAAGTGATGATTGAAAGTTATGGATTAACCCAGGTAGAGGGGTGGAAGGTGGGTGAGTCCCTTGCATAAGGGAGCAAGATTTGTTTAGGAAAGAAAAGTCAGTGACTGGGTACAGACTGTGTGAAGGCTTTGGATCTCTATCCTAAGAGTAGTGCAGACACATAGAAAGGTTACAGGCGTGAGTGTATAGTGTGGCATATTGAATAACAGGAATTTGATAGGATTTGATTTTTGGAAAGCTCTCTCTGGCTGTAGGATGGTAAGTAGACTTGAGGAGAAGAGGTAGGAGACTGCTGTAGAAGGCCAGGTCAAAGAGGACAATTGTGGACCAGAGCTCTAGTAACGGAAGTAGGGCAAGTGGCCAGACTTCAGGGGTAGATTAATGGGACTTCCCACTGCTCTTCTGAGGAAGCACATGGGATGGCCCTCTGTCTCTCTTATGAGATCAGTGAAGGTTCTTTCGGAAATAAGTCTGGGCTGAGACCTGAGACACAAATAGGGAGGGGTCTTCAAAAGGACACAGGAGTGGGGTAAGAGGATATGAGGTAAAAAGTGTCAGATACCAGTCTGAGAATGTCTAGAGAGCAGCAGGGACCATGCCTTTTTACCTTGTGTTTTCTAATCCAGCGTCTACCCTTGAACCTGACATATTCTGAAAGGAAGGGAGTAGTGGTTGAATAAACATGAGTGAATTTAGAAACTGGTATTAAAGGCAGTCTGTCTGATGCCAAGAGTCAAACTCCTTTCTCTCTGTCAGGCTGCTTTAGGTAATATTCATATAATATTTCTGTCTCTTTGTTATAGATGAGGAAACGAAAATAAATAGAATTTCAAGCGTCAGCAGGAGAAAAGACTGACTTCATGGCAAATTAAAGCAGATGATTTGGGAAAGACAGGCTTTTGTCAGACCTGCAGATTTATAAAGTCATAAGTTAGTATAAATCAATAATTTTTTTTCCAGAAGAAAAAAGTTTGTAAGTTTATACACCAGAGCCCTAGGGTCTGATTTTAATGATGGGGTCAAGAGGAGGTTGGAGGACTGTTAGTAGAAGTTTATTGTTGGTGTTTGTCCAGTATGCTTATAAATCTTTTCCTTCAGTAATAGAAACTGGTCATATATAAGTCCTAATAGGCAAGATTGGGGTGCATGGGTGGCTCAGTCACTTAAATGTCCAACTCTTTTTTTTTTTTTTTTAAGATTTTATTTATTTATCAGACAGAGATCACAAGTAGGCAGAGTGAGAGAGGGGGAGAATCAGGCTCCCTGCTGAGCAGAGAGCCCGATGTGGGGCTCGATTCCAGGACGCTGAGACCATGACCTGAGCCGAAGGCAGAGGCTTAACCCGCTGAGCCACCCAGGCGCCCCAGTGCATGTGTGTATGTATATATATACACATATATATATGTGTGTGTATATATGTGTATATATACGTATATATGTATGTGTGTGTGTATTGCAAAACCATTACCATAGTACGTTTAATGTCCACCACCACACATACACATTTCTTTTTCTTGTGATGAGAACTTTAAAGGTCCACACTCTACAACTTTCAAATATTTGAAAGTTGAAATACTTCAGATATTGTGAGATAGCGTCATCGTGCCCACATTACCCCCCAGGACTTACTTATCTTACCCCTAGGAGTCTGTACCTCTTGATCCCCTTCACCTATTTGCCAACCCCCTCCCCCCCCAACCTCTAGCAACCACCCATCTGTTCTCTGTGTCTGTGAGTTCATTTTTTTAAGACTCCACATATAAATGAGATCATACAGTACCGATGACCCTTGAACAACACTGGTTTGAGTGGTACAGGTCCACCTATATGCATATATTTTTTCAAAGATTTATCTACTTATTTATTTAGAGTGTGGGCAGGGGGAAGGGCATAGGGAGATGGAGACAACCAGACTCCCTGCAGAGTGTGGAGCCCAACAAGTGCCTCTATCCAAGACCCTGAGATCATGGCCTGAGCTGAAATCAAGAGTTCCACACTTAACTGACAAAGTCACTCAGGTGCCCCATGATTTTCTTAATAACATTTTGTTTTCTCTAATGTACTTAGTTGTAAGAGTAAATTATATAGTACATAAAACATACAACATATGTGGTAAGGCTCTGGTCAATGATAGGCTTTTAGTACTTAAGGTTCTGGAGAGTCCACATTAATTGGCGGGTTTTTGATTGTGTGGGGTTGGCGCCCCTCACCTCCAAGCTGTTCAAAGATCAACTGTATTTGTTTTTCTCTGTCTGATCCACTTGACTTAACATAATACCTGCCATGTTGTCATAGAAGTCTCAGTTTCTTAACAGAGCAAAAGATCATTTCTTGTTTGTGACTCAGGGACCAAGGCTGATGGAGACACTAAAACTTCAACAAACAACCATTACAACCAGGAGAAGAGAAAATAGGAGAAAACAAAAAAGACGAGAGATTGATGTAGGCAGGGCCTTTGATATCCAACACTTCCACTCACAGGTCAGTATCGAGCTCTGTCTTTGGGACAGTCCCAGTCTTTGGGACTGGGAGACAGTCTCCGTATAACTAGAAAGGAAATGAAAATTAGACATTTCATCACCTACAGAGTCTCTAATCTCCTTACTGAGGTGACATGTTTCCTGACTTTGACAGATCTGCGTACTTCTGGTTCCATGCAAAGTATCTTAGAATAAAGAACAAAGTGTTCTCTAGTTCACTTCTAATGAAATCAGAAAAATAGTCGGTGCCAGGGATGAGAGGAAGTAGACACAGATTTTTTCCTTAGCACCTACTATGTACCAGGCACTATCCTCAAGGTTTGCAGAGCTGGACTCACATGGGAGGGAAGGAACTCATAGTTTTGGCTTTTATTCTTGGCCAGAGCTGGTCCTTGTGCCATAATTTCAAAGTTACCCTCTCAAGTATTTGGTGTCCATAAGCCAATTTTAAACAAATACTGACCATCAATTTAGGTACACATATACTTTTTAAAAATATATGTAAATTATATTACTTAAAATAATGATAAGTATGATCACAGTAGTAAGTGAGATGATGTCTTCAACTTTCACCAAAGTAACTCTATTGAGCTTGAGAACAAGTAACTTGAGCCGCAGATCAGAGTCCCTGCCCACTTCTTATTCAGACCTTTTATTTCTACTACATTAGAAATGTCAAATTCACAATTATAAGTCCTCTAGAGAGGCTGCAAATATTTGGTGGTTTTTGGTGCTGAGAACTGGTCACAATGAAACACTAGAAAATTCAAAAGTATAATTAGGGAGATAGGAGAAAATAGATCTCTAATGAACTCACTGATTGCATGCTGTTCTGGAAATTAAAATGATATTTTGTTCAGATATTGGATGTGGTTTTACATTTTATCATGGCCCGTGATTAATTTTGTCCTCTAACGAGTGACATAAAATATCAAAATATTGGGACAGAGTCAAATTCTTAGCAATTGACTTACTTAGTTCATTCCTTAGACTTCTTATAAATCCTGAATAAAATCCCGATGTAATAGATACAGGTTATTTATGACCCCACATGTATTGTTGAGTTAATTTCTTCAGCTGACCCACTCGAGATGGCAGAAAGGATCTTTACCATAATTGCCATGTCAGGAAAAAAAAATGTTTCCTTAATTTCTCCCCTCATTTCAGAAACAGACAGGAGCATTTTGCCCTCCACAGTCAGCAAGGTCTTGTCCTCATTGCTCAGGTCTTTGCCCAGCATGTGCAAAGACGTATACCAGGGAAGAAACTGTTTCAGTGGTTTTCACTATTTTCTTCAACACTGAATCAAGAGGCACATCACTGACCACCAGCCACTATCTGTTAATAAAACAGTGCGTTTACGGATTAGGATTTACAGACAACTTCTACTCAGAAAGCTAAGGACAGGTGCTCTGTTAGGAAAGATGCCAACACACATATTTTCAGTATAAAAATCAGACCAAAGGGGGGGCACCTGCATGGTTCAGTTGGCTTAGCATCTGACTCTTGATTTCAGTTCAGGTTATGATCTCAGGGTCATGAGACTGAGTCCCATATTGGGCTCCATGCTCAGCATGGAGTCTGCTTGGGATGCCTTTTCCCCTTCCCCAGCTCACGCTTGCTCACATGTGCTCACTTTCTCTCTCAAATAAATAAAATCTTCCAAAAGAAACAAAAATCAGACCAATAAGTGATTGTTCCTGTTTTTAATGACATTGACTTTCAATGCTAAATAAATGAAAGTTCCTCTTTATACATACTATATATTTTCCAAGTGCTGACTTAGGCTTTGAACAACAGAGGCTTCATTCCCAACGTAAACTATTTTCTCGCACACATACATGGTGGTGGCTATTCCTCGACATGGAATGCCATTACTTTGCTCACAGTTTCATCTCAGAAAGGCCCTGGGCCAATAGCACATTCTGTGTTCTCTTGGAGCATCATTTCATAAACCTTCCTCCTGTCTCATAAGACTTTGGCGATCCTGTAGCTTGCCCCGGTTTTGCTATAAAGAATGCAACTTTGAATGATGACTTTGTGGTGTGGGGTTCTTCTTTGCTTCTTGTGACAAAAATCATTGATTTTGTACTAAAAAGTATTCTTTTGCAGTTGTTTCTGGGCAATTTAATGGGCTTACGAGTTAGGGTACTGTGTTTGCAAATGATGAAACTTTCCTCAGTGACTTCCTACCAACATTTGACAAAGTATCATCATAACAGAGCACACTAGAAATCCCTAGAAGCAAATAGTCAATACCAGCCAGTCTTTGTGTTTTCATTATTACGCTCCCTGTTCACCTGTTTCCTTATCAGCTGCTGCAAAGTCCTCACCCGTCTCAGTGCACGGTGCTGGCAGCACTGGAATTCTTACCCCTCTTCATGATGATTCTGTTATGCTGAGTTGTGTTGAGGTTCTATTTTCATCTCTACTTTCATGCATCAATGCACCATTTTGGAGCCAGCCATCCCTTTTTGTCACTTTGGGAATATAATACATCAAAAAATAATTAGACAAAGTATAAATTTAACAGTGTAAAACATTACATGCCACTAATATGAAAATACACTAGCTGAGGCACCTTGGAATGTTAACCAAGATAATCTAATTCAGTCAGTTCCTTTTGTGTAAACAGACGGTTGCATCAAAAATACAAAATATTGGGGCACCTGGGTGGCTCAGTGGGTTAAAGCCTCTGCCTTCAGCTCAGGTCATGATCTCAGGGTCCTGGGATCGAGCCCTGCGTCGGGCTCTCTGCTCAGCAGGGAACCTGCTTCCCCCCACTCTCTCTGCCTACCTCTCTGCCTACTTGTGATCTCTGTCAAATAAATAAATAAAATCTTAAAAAAAATACAAAATATTTTTGTTAAAGAACTAATTAGTTTTTACATTTCCAATGTAAAATATAGATGTAAGTAAAACTATTGCATAGGTTTTTTTGCTCCCAAATGGCTAAACCACCTATAAACAGCTTGCCAGATTTCCAGGGATTTCTGGGAGAACCTGTAGTCAGAGAACCACAGTTGGATAAACTCCGACCTGGGAGGGAGGAGGGAGAGCTGCGGTCTGGTCTGCTGCCCAGATTCCCCCTTCAGGCCAGAAGCTCTATTTGCTCAGGTGATAAGACGCTTGGCAGTCCAGGCTGTCTCTCTCAGGGACTTGGCTTTGGCTGAACAGAGCCTCCTTGCTGGGGTCACAACCCTTCTAATGGGTCAACACCCATCTGATGACCAGTGGATGTCGAAACCACATATTTAGTCCTCTTATCTCAATTCAGGACAATTTTGGAGTATCACATTTCTCTCTTCTCCTGTTGATGGACACTTCGGTTGTTTTAAGTCATTGCTCTCATGAATTAAGCTTTTATGAGTGCTCTCTTGATTGGACATATCCAGTCTCTTCTCAGCTATATATCTAGAAATGCAACTGCTGAGTCATGTGTTTTGGCTTAGTAGATAATGCAAAGAATTTTCCAGAGTGGTTGAACCAATTTCTAGGGACCACAGAAATATCTGAGGGACTGCCAGTTTCACATTCTTCCCAAATTTGGTATTTTTCTTTTCATTTTAGCTCTTCTGGTGGGAAGGTGATAGGCTGCCGTTGTGATTTTGATTTGCATTTCCCTCCTAAGGACTGATTTTGAGTTTTCCTATGCCTGTTTGCCATTTGGAGATCCCCTTTTGTGAAGTGGGTAGTCTCACACCTATTTTTATTTATTTTATATTTTTAAAAAATTTTTAAGATTTTATTTATTTGAGAGAGAGAGAAAGTGCAAGCACGAGCTAGAGGAGGGGTAGAGGGAGAAGGAGAAGCAGACTCCCTGCTGAGCAGGGAGCCATGACCCCAGTCTGATTCCAGGACCTGAGCTGAACGCAGACGCTGACTGAGCCATCCGGATGCCCCTCACCTATTTTTTCTTTTTTTAAGATTTTATTTATTTATTTATTTGACAGACAGAGATCACAAGCTGGCAGAGAGGCAGGCAGAGAGAGAGGAGGAAGCAGGCTTCCGGCTGAGCAGAGAGCCCAATGCAGGGCTCGATCCCAAGGCCTGGGATCATGACCTGAGCCGAAGACAGAGGCTTTAACCCACTGAGCCACCCAGGTACCCCGCTGCTCATCTATTTTTAAAAATTATTAAATTGTAAGAGTTCTGGATATAAGCTCCTTAGTGTGTGTGTGTATAAAAAATATAAATATATAATATGAGAGTATATATAATCTATTAGGATATAGATATATCTACCCTTATTTTATACACAAACATATCTTTCAACCTATGGCTTACCTCCTTACTTTTTTTTTTTTAAGATTTTATTTATTTATTTGATAGACAGAGATCACACAAGTAGGCAGAGAGGCAGGCAGAGAGGGGAGGAGAGAAGCAGGCTCCCTGCGGAGCAGAGAGCCTGATGTGGGGCCTGATCCCAGGATGCTGGGATCATGACCCGAGCCGAAGGCAGCAGCTTAACCCACTGAGCTACCCAGGCATCCCACCTCCTTACTTTCTTAATGATGTCTTTAATATGTAGATTTGCTTTATGTCATTGAAGTTCAATTTTTCAAAAATTTTATCTTGATGGTTAGGCAGGGCTTTTGTGTCTTAAGAAACTTTTGCCTAACCCCAGGGTCATGAAAATATACTCCTTTGTTTTCCTCTAAAAGTTTTATTCATTTAGCTTTCACATTTATGTCTGTGATCCTTCCCAATTTAATTTTTTTTTGTATAGGGTGAAACGGAATCAGAAATTATTTTTCCAGGTGGATATCCAGTTGCCCCAGCATCATTGATTTTTGTATTGACTATCCTGTCTCGCTGAATTGAAGTGGCGCCTTTGTTGTAAATCAGATTACCTTATAAGTATGGATCTACTGTTGGTCTTTCTTATGCTGTTCAACTTTTTTTGTTTTCATGTCTTGAACCAATATTCTGTTGCTTTATTAGACCCTAAAACTCTATAGTCAGTTCTAAAGTTTGGCAGTTTAAATCTTCCAAATTTGATCATCCCTTTCTATGTGGTCTTAGCATTTCTGGATTAAAAACAAAGTTTTTTTTTCATTTCCTTCTGGATTTTATAATCAGCTTGTCAATTTTAATGAAAAATAAAATTGTTGGAAGTTTGATTGAGACTTCATTAAATATATAGATCAGTTGTGAGGAGATTAATATCTTTTTTAAAAAGATTTTATTTATTTATCTGACAGAGAGAGAGATCACAAGTAGGCAGAGAGGCAGGCAGAGAGAGAGGAGGAAGCAGGCCTGCTGCTGAGCAGAGACCCTGATGTGGGGCTTGATCCCCGGACTTGGACCATGACCTGAGCTGAAGGCAGAGGCTTAACCCACTGAACCACCCATGTGCCCCGGAGATTAATATCTTAACAACAGTGAGCCTTCCAATCAATAAAGAGATGGTATTTCTCCTTAGATTTCTTCAATTTCTCTTAACCATAATTTTTCGTTTTTAGGGTAGAGGTCTTGCGTATATTTTCTTAGATTTATTTCTAGAACTTTGATGAATTTTTATTCTATTATAAATAGTACTCTTTTAAAGTTCAATTTTTCCAAATGTTTGATAGTGTAGGAAATATATAAAAATCCAAATAGAATTATTTCCTTATTTTAGAGAGAGACAGAGAAAGAGAGAAAGAGAGTGGGGGAGGGGTAGAAGGAGAGGGAGAGAGAGAATCCAAGCAGTCTCCCTGCCGAGCAGAGAGCCTGATGCAGGGCTCTATCTCACGACCCTGAAATCATGACCTAAGCTGAAATTAGGAGTCAGACGCTCAACCAACTGAGCCACGTAGGTGCCCCTAAAAATCTAAATGATTTCTTTCGATTAACTTTGCTTCCAGCAACTTTGCTAAGTTCATTTACTCATTCTAGTAGGTTTTATTGTAGATTCTTTTGGATTTTTCTATATAAAATCATGTCATTTGTAAGCAAAAGCAGTCTATTTCTTGCTTTATTAATTTACCATAGCTATTATAACAAATTGCCACAAACTGTGTGGCTTAAAACAATAGAAATGTATTCACTCACAGCTCTGAAGCCTTGATGTTTGAAATCAAGGTGTGGGCAGGGTCTCTTCTTCTCTGGAAGTTCCTGGGGAGAATCTGTTCCTTATCTCTTCAATTTTCTGGTGGCTGTTGGCATTCCTTGGCTCATGGCCACATTCCTCCAGTCTCTACCTCCTTCTGTGTGTCTGTGTTATCTCTGTTTCTCTCTTACAAAGGCATAACTTGTAATGGCACAGGAGTACCATATGGCTAACACAGGATGATCTTGTCATCTAAGGATCCTTATCTTAATTTCATCTACTAAGACCTTTTCTCCAAATATGATAACATTTTCAAGTTCCAAGGATTAGGTCTTTAAAGACCTAATGTCAACATATACTCACATTCTGAGGTACTGGAGTTAAAGTTTCAACATAAGAATTAAAGCGGGTGTTGCCTGGGTGGCTCAGTCAGTTATTCATCTGCCTTTGGCTCAGGTCATGATCCCAAGGTCCTGGGATCGAGTCCTGCATTGGACTCCCTGCTCAGGGGGAATCTGCTTCTTCCTCTGATGCTGCTGCTCTCTCTCTCAAACAAATAAATAAAAACTTAAAAAAAAAAAAGAATTTGGGGGCAGGGAGACACCATTCAGCCCATAACAGATTCTCTTTGATTTTGACGGATGGCTTTAAATAATAACAAAAAACGTCTTGCGATGTTGTACCTGGAAATGTAACCCCCAGGACAAAATGATTCTGTCCTATCTCTTTGTGATGTGTAACCCAGCAGAGAGACAACCAGAGAGCTGGTGGAGAGCGCTGCACTCTGGTTCCCTGTGCCCAGATGGGCTCCTGGCTCTACCAGCACCACCTGTGAAACCTCAAGTTCTTTCAATCTCTTATTCCGATTTCTTCATGTGAAAGGAGGTGGATGATATTTCTAGTTTATGATGTTGAATTATTGTGGGGGTTAGATAAGTTAATATTTGTAAAGTACTTCTAATGCTTCTTAAAAGAAGTGCAGAACTTATAGTATCTTGGAATTCTTTTTTTTTAAAAGATTTGTTTATTTATTGGAGAGAGGGGGCAAGGAAGGGCAGAGGGAGAAGGAGGAGGCAGACACCCTGCTGAGCACAGAGCCAGATGTGGGGCTTGATTTCCTGACCCCCTTGATCATGACCTGAGCCCAATTCAGGAGCTGGTCACTTAACCAGCTGAGCTACCCAGACTCCACAGTATCTCTGGATTCTCAAAGTAAAGCCGTGCTGCCACAAAGGGGCTCTGCCACCTCCAGTCTGTATGGGTTCTCTTTAATCTATGGCTGCATCAAAGCAGCCCCATCTCTTCTGTCTTCAGTCTCTTCCTTGTTATTCTGTAATGTTTCTTCTTGTGGTTCCTTCCAGAGTGCCTCTTCTCAGACCACCAAAGTTTTCCCCCTAGTGGCCCAGTTCCCTTATCCATGGCCTTGCTCCCTCTTCTCCAATACTTGTCTTTTCTGCTCTGATCCTCCTTCCAGTCTGTCCCAGAACATAATCTGGCTCCAGCCCCATTTCTACTGGAATCTTGGGTCACACAGCATGACTGAGCATGCCTCGGGTTTGCATCCTTCCTAACTTGAATTGGGCTGGTTGTACTATTTTCTCTGTTCTGCTTAGCACATAGTTTTATCTCCATCCTGCTTGGTCTGTCTGATTCCCAGGACTAGTGAGAAGCCAGATGAAGGGTGAGTGCGGGTTCTGGAGAGTTCTGCCTACACAGTACTCAAGCAATACAACATTGCTGTAAATCCAAAGCTGGCATCATCTCGCTATCATTTGGATGCTGGTCAGATTAGTTGTAAATGCTTCCCACTTCCCCCATTAGAATATTTTCCTCCTTGAAGATAGTGTTTATCATTTTCTTTTGCCAACAGAGAGGCTCACATGAATTAATATTTAATTTTCAATGACACATTAAAGTGGGCCTGAGAAATAGCCAATTTTGTGAGCAGTAGAGTTTTAACATCCCAAATGTCCTCTGCATTTGCTTCTCTGTTAAGGACCCGGGCTTCCAACATAAAAACTACCTACCTCAAAGTGTTGTGTATTAAATGAGATAATGCTCAGAAAGTACTTTTCAGAGGGCTCAGACCATTAGAAAATCTCCATAAATGTTAGTAGTTATCATTAATACTCAAACATGTCCTGTAATTTACATGCAAACTCTTGCATTTCAGAAAGAGAAATGTCATGTAATTTTAAATGTTTTCTTTCTCTGAACCTTCCACATGCAGTTTTGCCTCCCTAAGGCTGCATTTGTTTTGTTTGTTTTGTGTTTTTTTAATTGTATTTATTTGAGAGAGAGGGATAGCAAAAGTGAGGATGAATGAAGGGGTGGGGCAAAGAGGGAGAGAGAAGCAGCCTTCCTGCTGAGCAGGGAGCCCAACGTGGGGCTCTGGGGCTTGAGCCCACGACCCTGAGATCACAACCTGAGCAAAAGGCAGATGCCCAACCAACAGAGCCACCCAGGCGCCCCTCCCTAGGACTTTGAACCAAGTTCAAAGTTGTGCTAGAAGGAACCTGCTTCTTATGGGTTGCATGGCTATCGAATTGCTGGTCTTAGACAAGGCCAATGTGCTCCTGGGGAAGTTGTGTGGGCTTTGCCCTTGATGTGATATGAAACATTCAGATGGTTCTGATTCCCCTGATCACTATATTCCAGCATAAGCTATGTTGTCACTTAAAAATTTCACTGAGTTAACACTTTGGGAGGAGCCATATGCCAAAATTCTAGGGTTTTTACATGTTTTCATTCTGGTTCCTCCCCATGTTGCTCTTCTCTATGGAGCTCAAGTGAATTTTGATATCCTGCTACACTTTCTTTTCCTGAATATGTGACACATCTCATGTTAAGCAAGAACTTCAATTATTTTGATACCAAGGTTAGCAAATAAATTTCATCTCTTGTAGCAGCTTCTATTGATTAGTAATGGGAAACTGGAGTCCTGTGTTGAAAACAATTCTGTGGCCTTGGCTCCAGGTGGGGAAGAGTATTTGCCCAATTATTATTTCTGTGATGGATGCAAGAATCAAGGAGGATAGGGTGCATGTCTCGTGTCTGCTGAATTGTGCATTGGCCGACTCCCATAGCAGAGTGCCATGGGGATGAACCAGACATCAAAATTGCCTTCGTGAATGCCAAGAGTAATACAACTGAGCTCACAGCCCTCCTCACATAGACACAGCTGAGAAGTCTGTGCTCCAAGCCAAGGAGGTGAGTGAGAGCCTTTGACCAATAAAACCAGATGAAAAGTGACAGCCTTTTTCTTCAAAACAACTTAAAACATTGTATGATATAATATGACTTTTATGGCAGATTTTCTTTTTTCCAGTGACATCAGTGTCATACTGACATTAACCCAGATGTCCTTCCCCTCTTTAGGGGGAGATAAAATCTAGATGCTGAGGTATTAGCACTCTCAAGACATTGTATGATTTAGGGACCAATAGAACAACTTCCATCGAACTGTCCTTACCCCACTTGGTTTCAGACACCTATGCTGCCAACTTCCCCACCCTCGTTCCCACCCACGTGGACACCCTTCTCACCTCCTTGGTGTTCAAATATGGCACCAGGCTACACCCATGCTTGAATGCCCTTCTCACTGTCCCCAGATTCCAACACTCCGCCAGGCTGATGCTCTGTGAGAATGCCCTCCTAATGCTGTTTGGTCTCCATTGGTCTGGCTTCATTGTATGGACACCCCCTTCACCCAACTTGGGCTCTGATGCCCAATACAGAGGTACCCTTCTCTCTTTCTGGGATTCTGACTCCTAATATCATACCATCCACCTCATGGACAGCCTCCTCTCCTTGCTTGGGCTCCAGCACCCCACACCAGGCATGTTTCCTATGTGATGCCCTCCTCTGCCCATCCCCCACTCCCCTACCCTCCCCAGCCCCCAATAGTGTCTCCTGCTCTGCCTTCACCAACAACTCACTTGAGCACTGGGTTGTTCAGGACAGAAAGGGACGGGAAGGTAAAGAGGAAGCACATTTTAAAAATTTGATTATAAAAGTATTCCCTGAAAATATGTAAAAGCAGGAAAAGCAAAGTTAGAACACACGAGTTGATCACAACATCCATAGACACCCTGGTGAAAATGCAGAAATTGGTATTTTGTTGTATATTCTTTCTCTCCTTTTTCCATGCATACATATCTATATCTAAAATTAATTTATATTCCCATCTCTATCTGTATTCATCTTGTACTTTTCTGAATGTTAGCTACATTAGTTGTACCTAAACACAGAAAGCAAAATGGTATCTTGGCATTTTTAAAAAGAAAATTTAAAGAGAAATCTTGGTATTTTTAAAGGCTGAGACTTTACCTATGACATTAGGAGTATTTTCTATAGACAAATTCTGGAAAGCCATCTGTTTGTGTTTGTTCATTTTCTTTTTCCCAAAGATTTTGGTCAAGGAATTAGTATAGGAGCTGAGCCTTCCTATCTCAACTACTCTGTGTAAAGTCATCTTCTCTGTAAAAAGACATAAAATCTTGAATTCAAAATGCTTTTAGAATGCTTTGAATGCATTTTATGAAGACAGTAAGTTTTCAAGAAATATTTAAATAAAGGAAGTGGTTTAATGTATTTTCCCTAAGCTCCTAGGGGTTGCAATTGTCTCAATAAACATGTAATCAGCCTTAAAACAAAGAAATACCGGAAAGCTTAAAAATACTTTAATTGTGGGGGAGCCTTGGTGGCTCAGTCATTAAGTGTCTGCCTTCGGCTCAGGTCATGATCCCGGGGTCCTGGGATCGAGCCCCACATCAGGCTTCCTGCTCAGCGG